>OY759155.1:5009579-5224652 GCA_963662125.1 Diplazon laetatorius | reverse complement strand
TGGGTGAGCTATTTTTGATCCTATCTTCTCGGTAGTCTGTCCATTAATGGATCTCTCCTGTCACCAACGTCCCGTTCCACGATTAGCTATTTTCCACGTTAAAATATTATATATAAACTATAAATGGGACTGGGCATAAACTATAAAGTCTAAATAAAGTTTATGTACAGTCTTTATATGATCTATACATAATCTATATACATGTACAATCTATGCATGCCTAGTTCCATGTACAGTTTATATATATATTGCACATTTTTTTTTACTTGAGTTATAACAATCAATTCGGCTGAATTTTCTATTTTTAATTGCATCGTCAAATTTGACATTCCTTTCGTGATTTGTTCGCGAAACAATTTACATCTGTTTATCATTTCACAAGGATTTCCACAAATATTTGTCAATTTGATAAAACTAATTTTCGAAATTGCGTCCAAACGCTGACGAATTATTTCCACTCGCGAGGCACCAGTCTCATTTGATATTTCGGGGATAGTACTAAAGAGCGACACTTTTCAGACGATAATGCCGTTGCTCCGTGAAGTGTCTGTCGACATGTAAAATTCATTTCGCACTCTCCGCTACGTCCCATGAAGCACTCTCGGCTGTCCCTTCGCAGTCCCGTTTCGAACCCGACCATCGTCTCACCGATCTACGAAACCTGTTAACCACGATGGACTTGCTTCGTGCGCGATTTCACTTTATCCTAATAAAAAAGTTACGAAGCCCACACGGCACAACAATCGAAAGTTTTTTTTTTTTTTTTTTTTTTTTTTTTTTGCCGTCTGGGCTTGTATCGTACGGTCCGTTAGTCGTGTTGCCGAAGCACAACGCCTCTTGGTCCATGACCTCCGGATTATACGAAGGAGATCGAAAAAAAACCAAACAAAAAAAAAACGATAGTCCAGCGATAACACGCTGAAATTTTAATTCGCCAACTCACTGCTTCATGAGACTCGACGGACGTTTCTCTCACGTAAACATTTGAGAAATAAAAAGATACATATATATAGCTATATATATATTGGCAACGTTAAACAAGAACTTTGCTGTATCAATATTTGACTTGATTTACTGTCTGCGAAAGCTGGGATTTTCTGAAACAGAAGACAAACCGATTGAATGCTATTGGACGGAGTTTTATTTTTATCCATGATGATTGTATTTATTTTTTGGAAAGAATAATCACACAGTTAAAATGTGAAGTGTGTTATATTGGATTTTGAATGCATGGACAATGTTTTTTTATTACTTCGATGGATACAATTAAAAAAAAAGATCTTGATTATTACTCGATTACAATATTTTCAAAAGCATTGATTTTTATAGTATTTTAGTTTTATTTGTGACAGAATAAATAATACGTCAACATATCAACATATTACTATTTACGATTATTCTTTGAAACAAAAAAGAATAATAATAAAACTGTGTCAGAGTTGACCATAAATGATTTATTAACAGTATAACGAGTAAATGGAATCTGACTGGTCAACAGCTTCACAAGCATTAGAAACTCGTGAAGCTGGTACATATTTAACAGTTGAGAGGAGTAGTCGGTGTGGGGTTTAATTAAATACGGTCTTCTCCCGAATCCGCTCGGTCCAACCGCTTGTTTCGTGTGTTTGCACGACCACGTCCGAAGACCCGGGCTCACGCGAATTTCGGACGGGAAGTTTGCGAATGCCATTACGCGGGTGCGACGTGAGCACGAACATCCGCTCGATGCTGGGCCGCAAGCTCGTGCCTCACCAAATTCGAACCTTTGCTGCGTGCCTGTATGGGACAACGACGATCTATTTTGCTTCCTCATAGAGGAAGCTTTGTTTTCGTGAAATTTTTTTTTTTCGAGATGTTCATGAAAACGTGTTCAGTATGTCTCAAAACACCTAAAAAACACATTTAGAAAAAATGTCCGGATGTATGTATGTGTGTGTGTGTGTGTGTGTGTGTGTGTGTGTGTGTGTGTGTGTGTGTGTGTAGTCATGGTTGACCGCTCACAACTTGAGAACGGCTCGAGATATCAAGCTGAAATTTGTCACACATGTGAAGGGTTCACGGCGCATAGCACAATTTAATTTTTGGAAAAATCGATCAAGTTATTCTGTTTTCACAGCATTTTTTCGAAATTCAAAAAATTATTTTTGGTCTCTAGCACCCACAATTTTAAAGATATCGAGCTCAAATTCAGTATAATGTTGTACGAGTACAGGGAGATGCTCGATACCGAATTTGGAAAAAATCCACGCATTGCTTTACTTTTAAAGCGTTTTTTAATGTGAAAAAAACGATCTTTACACTCTAACTGGAGCAATTTTTGAGATATCGGACTTAAATTTGGTACGAAGTTGCGCAATTATCCAAAGAGAAACCCGATTGAATTTGGGCGAAATCCATCAAGCCATTCATATTTTATGGCGTTTTGAAATTTTTCCAAAAATCAAAGTAACTGCTCTAGCTTCCATAATTTTTGAGATATCTGGCTGGAATTTGGTACGCAGTTGCACTACCATCGAAAGAGGTTTCGTATTGAATTTGGACAAAATCCAACAAGACGTTCAGATTTTAAGGCGTTTTGAAATTTTTCCAAAATTCAATGTAAGTGCTCTAGCTTCCATAATTTTCTAGATATCCGGCTGAAATTTAGTACGAAGTTGCACTATCATCCAAAGGGATTTCCTATTGAATTTGGATAAAATCTAACAAGGAGTTCAGATTTTATGCGAATTATAATTTTTCAAATTTCACATGAATTATCTTCTTACACATTTGCCAAAGCTTCCTCTATGAGGAAGCCAAAATTGATCGACACAAGGTTCTACTTTACATCTCAATAATTTAAAAACGGTACAAAACTATGAGGAAGCAATGTGCAAGGTTCTACTTTGCACCCTTTTTATTTTCCGTTTTGCTTACGTGATGATATCTCACTATAACACGAAAAAACATTTTAAAAAATCAAAAAAACAAAAATAACTTTGTCTTATCCTGTTCGATAAGATTGTCATTGAAATAGCTTTTCAGTCTTTGGACCAGCCAACTTTATTTAAATAAATTTCTTACCAAAGCAAAATTTGAGCCTTGCATCGAAATGATGAAATAAATGAAAAAAAATTATTCGAAAATCCATAAATAAATAAAATAAGAATCAATTGAATGAAATACTATAAAAATAGAATTAAAATTAAAATGATTAACGAATTCTTTATCTTATCATCCATCTTCGTGACTATTCGTGTTTTTTTCACATTTTATTTTCGTTCAATCTATCCAGCAGGTAGTTAGGTAGAGTTATCGCACCCAGCCTCAGCACCCTCTGTCAGATCGTAACGAAAAAAGCTTCCCTATCGAGCGATTTTCAGTCGAATTTTGGTCTTCGTGTCCGAGTTTTTAACAAAGAGTCGTATCACACGCAAATCCGTGCGTAGTCGCTCGGCGAACGCCTGATTCGTCGCGATAACGGTTCACCCGGATTTTTCCATGCAAAAGTCTCGCAATCTCACACAAACCGTCAGTATTGTCTCGTGGGGCTACGTGATCACGCCAGCGGCGAAACCTACGGCTCATCGTCCTTCTCCCCATCCCCCCTCCCGCCCCCTTAACGTTGTCGACAGCTCCCACAACGTCCCCTTCGGGATCTCAGTCTGACACGAAATCCCTCGTGTAAAAAATGTACCGACGCATGTTCGACATTGTAAGGAATGTTTGCCCATTTTAATATTCGGATACACGCGCAAAACGTTATCAATTCATCAGTGACGACATATTCTCATTTTTCGTAAAGCGAACCCAGAAAAAAAAACACGATGAAATATGTTTTGTTGGACTTGTAATTTTACATTTGGCCATTTAAGGGAAAATGTGTCATTTATTTTCTACGAAACATTTATTAATGACAGGGGAGGGGGGGATTTTTTATTTTTATTTTATTTTTATGAGACAATGTGTGCAATTTTTTTCGTATATATACATGTAGGATAACAAGAAATCTACATGCCAAGTTTTGAATCGAATCATTGTATAGTTTATTCACTAAAACATTTTAATAAAGTGTCCAATCAATTAACATCGAAGTTATAAAAAATAAAATCGTCTGTGAAACCAGAATCATCGAAACTCCACCGAAAAAAAATTAAATAAATCATAAATCTAGGTATTCACGTTCTAGACGTGTTGTCAGATATCATCAGTGCACATCCAGACATTACGTTCGGACCATTAAACGATAATCTGCATTTATGTACTGTCTGACTACTGACGGATCTTTTCCACTGAACGTGTTTCCCTGTCATTTCACGTTCCTTCGCACGGAATTATTCGTTGGCACGAAATCACGTGGAAGGCTCTTGATACCCCATACGAGGTTTCGAAGTGTGAGCACACGTGGATCGATTTTCACGACCGACTTATTTTTTATCTATTACCTTGTTGCATTACGAGACTCCCCAAACGTCGCACATTCCGACGACTCGATACAATGAAACGATGATATTTTTACAAGATTTTTGATGTGCACAAAAGGGTCGTCTGCATAATCTATAGGCTATTCCTTTTCAATATAATATATACTCTCTTATTAATTTTATTTCAGATAATACCTTATCCAATATATATATATGTACAATGTACATGTTTCCTACGATAATTATGCATTATACGACAGCATAATTTTCTGTATTAATTTCAAATTCCACAATCTCTTTCTTGATTTTACAATTTTTTTTTCCAAATCACTGTCAGCAGTCGTTGATTTGACGTGTCACACATACATTTATCGCGACCTATTTGAAGGTAGGTACACGTATATCGTCGTAATAATGATTTTATCGTTCGTTCCCATTTCGACGAGAAAACGAGAGAAAAAAAAAGACAAACAAAAGCGAATTCACATCAGTTCCCGGATTTCATTCGACTCGTTGGGATAATCGAATTTCGTCGACCCAGCCACGGATTACGTTCTATATATATATATATATATGTACTTACGCGTACGAAGGGCCTCGCCGTGTTTCGCCCCTGCGACGAATGTACGACACGACGTGTACGATGGAGGAAAAAAACTCGAGCTCGGAGCTTTCGGGCCATCCCTCGAGATGTGCCTGACTTCCAAGCACTCGACACGAAAAAAGGGAGGAAAAAAATAATTTTTTTTATTTTCGTTCGCGATTTACACGAAAATTGTATTAACTCGGTCCGATCGCTCTTTCGTCATTTCCACTTCACTGTCACTCCGGCGGAAAATTCGTAAGGCCACGAAGAATAAAAGAAAAATCAATTTCGTGCTCAATCAACGAATTTTCCATGTCACGTGACAGTTTTATTATAGATTCACGAGGCGAGGTACTTTTTTTTTTTTTAGGGATTTACATCGGTGTCAAAAAATTTCCTACACGTCGACGTTTTTCGATCAGCTTGCACGTGTGCGCCACTGTCACGATGAATATCGTCGGTTGGAAACATAAATATATATATATTTTTTTCTTTATTCACGACCTCGTTTGACTACAATAATGAATCTGTCTATGTCATCGCGTTTTCGTATCAACCACGCGCTCATGGAAAAAATCCAACGTTCGTCCAGATGGAATGATTATTTTATTATTATTATTATTATTATTATTTTTTGTCGAACACATTCCAAACGCGTGGATCTCGTGCGGAATTCGTTCGAGCAGGTTTACGATTTTAATATAACTTTGAGATAGAATCTGCGAATCGTTACTTTTCGTCGCGACATTTTTACGACTTTAGACTTTTTTTTTCCTTTTCGTTCGACTCTAACGAGACGAGTAGGTTCGAATCGTGACAGGACTTAATATTACTCGAAATAACGGCCGAATTTTTCTGACTTGGCATAAATGCGACCGTTTACCACTTTTTGACACGCACGACCTTGTCAACGATATGAAAATAATTGAAAAAAGTGAAAATTGAAGAGCGACGACGTTTATCCGAACCTTCGGTCGGTGGAATTGAAACGAGTCGATCCATACGAAATTAACTGTGGTTAATGTGGTTCTAATCGTGGGTAGGGATTGGAATTAAGAACTATCAGGATTCAAAACGACCAATATTCAAAACGCCCTATGCTTCGAACGTACAGAATTTCGAACGCTTATATCAGTCGCTTGGTTCCCTACATCGCCCGACTTTCGAGCTTTCCCACGCGTAAACTATTAATGTTAGATACATGCCGCCGGGAACTTTTTTGTAGTAAATTTAATTATCTACAAGATTGTTCATATAAAGTTTTAGTCTATACTGCGTTGTTCAGTCAGCATTCGAGCGGGAAGACAAAAACGCATTGATTTCTTATTGTTTCAATTTTTTTCCGAAATAATATGTACGTGTTTTGAATTTTCACCCTACGAAGCATTGACATTCGAAGAATTGTTCTAAAATTTTGAATCTCTACCCTCCATCGCTTCGACTTATCACAAAGAATTTTTCGATGAACGAACGAATGATAAGTGGCAACTTTTTTTTTTTTGCCAAATGTTAATTGCCTTTGCGCAGATTTTACGGACCGTCAGGTCGAACGGCCAAAGTAAATAATCCAGCCATCGCTGCTATTGTTTGTGATCAAATCAACGAGCCACATACCTCTCTCACTCTCTCTCTCTTCCGCCTCGTCCGGTTTTCTCGTTTCCACCGCTGTCCCGACGTCGACCGCGTGCCAAAATAAACACGATGCGTTCAATCTGGTTGCCCGGCATGCGTGCAAGAATTATAGTTTCAAACAACGGAAAATCGATTTTTCGTTTCCGGATCAATGGATTTGGGCGTATCAACAGTCCCATTCAATTTTTATGTCGACAAACCAATGACGATTGGTTTTTGTTTGAAAAATGATCGAACAGCGATTGGATTCGTTATAATTGTGAAGACGTCGACGTTGCATTTACTCTGGCCTCAATATGTACTGGTTTAGTTAATTTTTCTTTTTTTTGTGTCTGTTAGAAATATTTGTAATCGTTTGGGGAACATTGAGTTTAGTTTCGATTAAATTGATAATATTGATAATTTTTAATAATATACAGAAAAAATTAATTTGTCCATGTTTTTGTCGATTCGACAGTATTGTCACAAATATGCCAATCAACTGCACGACGATCGAAAAGCGTCATCTTCTTGGAAATGAAAGTCCAACAAAAATGCAATCGAACTTTGTTATCCAATCATTGAGATCACGCGACCGAGAACCCACTCATACCGATTTATCAACCGACCGTCGTGACTCATCGATTCAGGGAAAAGAAAACGTCTGAGAATTGTCATTACTTCGCTGCAAGCATTCTGACGCAATCTCTTGGATAAATAATTCCCCCGGATGCGATATTTTTCTCTTCGCAATCTTCTTCGTGACATTTTCCGGCTTCATTTACGTTCGTCCGAGATTCACGGACGTCTGTGATATCGATTTTTTTTTCTTTCTCGAATCACAACGTGGGACGATCCTCGCGAATCCATCAATTTTCAAACGAATTTTTATCCCCAGTTTCCATATCCAGATTGCACGTTCTTAAGAATCTTTTCATTCTTCGTTGTCCGACAACCTTCGATCTTTTGTTTTGTTCAATTTTTCATTAAAGACCGGCCCGCGGCGGTTCTCTCCATTCTCATTCGTTTTAAAATCATCGAAAAAAAAAATATTACTTAAAATCATTTAAAATAATCGAAAAAACAATAATTGAAATTGAAAAAAATTGTATTCTTCGAATACCAATTTAGTTGATGATTATTTTTTACCCAAAAAAATGTAACCACACTTTTCAGTATTGACAGGAGAAAAAAAAACGTTTATATTCCAAATCATGTATTTGATCGAATGAATCGGTAAAAAAATATGAAAAACATTAAATTCACCAGACATTTCCAGTGAAGATGTTGATTGCACTTTGACCTGTGTTCGATATAGATGCTAATGGGCATCCCTTTACATCTATGGGTCATTTAGCTTACCTCGTTCGACTCTTGTGTTGAACTCTGCAATTGACAGGTGACTCGATGACGAAGGAAATTCATATGACCGTATATATATATAGATACATATATAGGATGGTCACCCGTCGCCTTGTCTATCGTCACCGCGGATCTCCAATTAGCGGCATTGCGCTCACTCCTCGCCAAAGTATCCATAGATATCATTTTCCATCGTTCGAAGGCCTTCCTCCTCATTTCGAATTGTTCGCCACGAGCACTGACGATCACGTTGCATTATTCAACGAATAATTTCAACCCACGAATCTTCCGAACGTCGTCTCTATTTCTGCCTTCCATTTTCCCAATCTCACACTGCTCAACGTCTCTCACCTCTCACTCTCGGTAACAACCGCAAGAATGAGAAAACAATGGCTCGCGGCTTTGTCCACGGTTATCACTCGTTCGGACGCGGGACTAATGGAGCTTTCGAACTTTGCTACGTTTATCAAAATATTTGCATTTTCAACGAAAAGTTTTTTTCTCATCAATTTGTCGGCTAGATTGAAAAATACATTTTTCGTTGTTAAATGAAATTAATGATAAAAAAAATGGGTTATGAATTATTGAAGAAACGATAAAATTGTATTTTGGGAGATAGAAGTTTGCAAATCGCTGAATCGTTATTTTCCACCATTTTGGAATAATTCTACGATTTTGGCTTTCATAACGAGCTTGGTGAACGTCGGATGATAATGAGAGCATTGTGCGAGGTTCTACTTGTCACCACTCTAGCTTATCATCTCTAAGTACATGATAATTAGCCAATCAATAATGTTCAAAAACTAAACATTTTATAATTTTCGATTTCAATGTTGATTTTTTCGAAATCAATATTTCAATAATTATATTTCATCCTAACAAACATACTCTAGTTAAAAAAAACTATAATTTGCAACTAAATCAAAATCGAACAGTTTAAAAAATTATTTCCCATCTAGAAATCCATCTCCATTATTATTTCCCACCAACACAAATATATATATATATATATATATATATATATATATATATTTCTCATTGAAAAAAAGCTACAATTCTGGAAAGTCACAAATAAAATATTTATAAATTTATTCCTAAACGTAAAAAATAATAATAATAACAATAAATTCAACTGGAAATTATTTACAAATCGTATTTTAAGTAAAATATCATAAATAAATTCATCAAACAAATTGTTGTACTCTCTCACTGGTACTTCGACTGTCCGGATCGTACGTGCATTCGATGGTTCACCGTGAGTGACCTTTGCGAACGAAATTGGACGTCCGAATCGCGCGTATCCCGAACTCTCCGTCTCTGGTTGTCCGGCCAACGCCGAGTCGTCCGTCCGTCTGACAATAACGGAACTTCTCCACTTCGCTGGGTTGTAGCGCCCGGCCACTTACGCTCCAGCGACATCCACAGAGTCCCCCACAGTGCGGGCTGCTGCACCGACCGAAAATTGTCCGTCGCGTTCGTCGCACTCGGCTCACAGTCGTTTTCGATTGTCCATGCGGAAAGACCCTTTTCTCCTCATCCCTTCGTCCCCGTCGACCGCCTCCACAGTCTATTATTACCACAACGTATCTATCTCGCAGTCTCGAAGCCTCACAATGGCAACCGCGAATTTCCATTTTCATACTCAAGCGAGAACCGAACCACTGAAAACAGAGCATTTCTCTTTATCGTCTCAGTCCATGGTTCTTAATGTCCGCCGAATTATCCAACCATTTCATCCCCTTTATCGTCCTCGTTTCGACGTATACCTCGACGTCGACCTTACCCTAATGATTATCGCACCTGATTCAACACGAGAGATCTGGATCGATTCCCAATAAGACTTTTTCCAAACCTCTGATATCGATAACAAGATTTTTCCACCCCTGATCCGTTCATGATAAGCATATTCCAGCAATAACATTCTGTCCACCCAAATCCATCGTCAATATGGTTTGAGATACATTTCCTACTGAAATTACTATTCCTCGACAAATATTTTTTCAGCTCAAGCAATTTCAAGTTATACATTTTTTTTTATTCACTTGTTTCATGGGTCTGGGAGTTCGATTATGCTTTTCAGAAATGAAAATTTAATTGATTTTATGAATAGACATTATCAGGACTAGATGATACCACTAGATGGATATATACATATCGAAAAAAAAAAAACAACTATGATTGCTCATCATCCAGCAATTGAATTTTATCCCACATAATCATTATTTTTATTTTTTAAAATAATTTTTCGAGTAATTTTGCTGAATTAATGTTTCACAATGGATATTAATATCGAGTAATCATTGAAAACTGAGTCACACGACAATGTGTAATCCAGTCCGAATACCACTGGTTCGTAACGGGCCCTTTGTCAAAGATATATGTCCGATGGTACGTGTCCTTCATCGAGCCAAAGGAGAATAGGGATTATCGGTTAGCCGTAGCAACAATGGAATTGCCAGGTCGCTCAACCAAAAGCCGTGCGGGTCTTCGGACGTAATGACGAGGTTGCAGATGCGAGGTCAAGTCGCACCAGGCCCTCTCACAGACTAGTCTCAACGTCAAGCCATCCCATTACTTCGTGTGCGTGTATGTGTGTGTGTGTGTGTCCGAACCATTACTCAACCTACATTTCAAATCCTGCGGAAAATCTGTTCGACCGTAAATTCGCTATGTCGATACGAACTTCCGGTTTCCGGTTCTGCGATACAATTACTTTCCCAAACGCAATTGAATTAAATGAAATTCAATGCTTATTACATTCATGATTTTGCGATCAATCAAATTGAAATATAGCTCACAGATATTTTGCCTACTTTTGAATTATAATTCGTTTTTCTTAAAAATTAGAGAATTAAAAATGTAATTAAAATGAGACGTCGACTTTGATTGAAAATGAGTTTGTTTTTTTTCAAATTATATTTCGAAAAAGAGGATTATGACCAAAGAATTAGATTGCCATGAGAATTATAATGAATAAAATTGATTCGTGTTATAGTAATAATTATTATTTATTGTATGATGAAGAAAAAAAAGCTTTTCGAAAATTTCGTGAGACCCAAAATGTCTGAGAAAGTGGACCAAGTCAACGTGAATTGACACACGGTCTGATTCGGCTCGTCTTTGAACTCGAATGAGGGTCGGTTCTTGATTCTTTCGTCCCAAATAAAGAGTGAAAGTTTCGGAAAAAGGGATTGTCGAATCCCATTAGGTGCAACGGGGTAGTAAATACACAGGGGTCTATAAAGCTCGTGGAGACGAAAGAGAGAAGAGTCAAAGGGGATCAACGGTGCAAGTTCCGGGTGAAGTAAAAAAGATTTGAAAAAAAAACATGAGAGAGAAAGAAAGACAGAGAGAAGCAGAGGGAGGAAAAAAGAGGAAAAGCAAGAGCGGCAAAGAGTCAAACGTTCGAGTCACCAGATTGGCCTGGAGAGTTGCCCGAAGCTTGGGGAAGGGGGGGGGAGGAAAAAAGTTTCTTAACGCTTGGACGCCCGGGGTGATTCCGGGGCGCGACCGGCGGACCGGAAAGCTTCCTTTTCCTTCGGATCTTCTAATTTTCTCGCAGTCGTGCCGCTCGCCGCTTCCGGCGTTGTCCACGGCCATCGCGGATAACGAGCACGAAAATCTTGGCGCAACGGCGACGAACTTCCGGCCATACTCACCCGTTTGTACTGCTTCTGCTCCTTGTGCTTCGGTTCTACGGTTTATATAAGCCGCAAAAAAAAAAAAAAGTCGAACTTTCTGATTATCCGAATTTTATATCTCAATCCTGTCAGAAGCTGGGCGACTAATTAAATTCGTGTCCTCGTCTGGGAATCTAAGGAAAACAATCGCATTCGACCGCGAATGAAATTATAAGTTTGTGAAATTAATTTTTACAAATATATAAGAGATTGGACTATCGTTATAATTTTTCAGTAAACTTGAAGTGAAGCGTTGTATTCACTGATTTTTTTTTCAATTTTAAGTCCAGAAGTTTCGGAAATAAAGGAGGGGATGATCTATTTTTCCATATTTTCCAGAATATCTTCTTAAATATGCTGTATAAAATTATTAAAAAAAAACATATTTTTGTATTCCACATGACAAGCTCTCTTAAAAAATACCCCACATGATATATAAGATCTCAAAAAAATTATTCAGTTTTCGATTTTTTCCACGAAAATAAAATCAGTGCTGCTCCGATTTGGAAAAAAAACTTTTTTTTTTTGGCAACAAGTCGCACATGAAACGGATCGAAAAAAAAAACAATTTCATATGAATTTTTCGATACTCTCGATAAAATCAAAAATATCCATAAATACAAACTTGTTTGTAGAGTCGAATAAAAGAACAATCAAATTTGTTCAGCGTGGATGAAAAAAACAAAAAAAAAATCCTCTTTCCCAAATCCCTTATTGAACCTGACAAAATATTGTCACAACAACCTCAATCGACAAACGGAACAAATAAAAAAATAAATAAATAAACAAAAATGTCAATCCGACGAGCAATTTTCCGAAATTTCGATAAACGATTCGTTTGATTGTCGACGATCGAAATGTCGTCGAGGGTTTACGATACATCATCGTCAAAAAGTTTTTTCCCCACCCTCGACCGCGGGGCTTGCACAGGGGATCGTGGGTTATAGAAGCGTCGAAGGCTTTACATGTTCCATCGCCTCTTGAACTTTCGACCGATCTGCACGTCTGTCGTGGCTCGAACGAGACTTTGCCCAGACCCTCCACAACAGTGGAAAAGAAATGCGGCGGTGGGGGTTGAAGGGCGTAACCGCAGTTGTGGCTGGGGGTATCGACGAGGTAACTGCTTCTCGAGAGGCCACGAAGGTCTCTTCGATATCGAGTTCACACACTACGGTATTCATGTACCGCGCCACGTTTTCCATCCGCATAATACATCAAATGTATCCGTACTATCCACTGATGTGTACACGTATAATACATGTAGTATATGTGTGTGTATCTGTGTTTGTTTAATCATGCTCACATTAATGTAAATCGTCTTAACAGGCATCAATGTAAACATAAAATTCAATTTGCGATCGTTGAACGTTTCGTTGTTGACAACAGCTGTAATACATATCGAATCACTGATCGAATCATCGCAGGAAATGAAAAAGAAGATAATTATTCATTTTCATATTCCGACGTTTGCTTGAGTTTCGAAAATCTGTCTGCCTATCGTCCAACAAAATTTGTTTGGTGATAACTGTCAACGATCATATATTCATTCATTCTCAAAATTTGTTCAAACGACTTACAACTCAACGATCTCTACCATCATACTGTGTTTGGTCGAACACACGCTTTTGTAATTGAAAATTGAACCTTTGAGGAATTTCACTTTAGCTTGATTAAATGATAATTTTTTTTTCAGTTTCAATTAATTTTTCAGATAACAAATTCATGATCGATAGTCCTAAAGCTACTCAAAATAGGCTTTTTCGTTTGTTTTACAGTATAAAAAAATAGCAATTTTTCTTACGTCAGTTTGCAATGGTTCTTGTTGATAAAGAGTGAACTTTTTTTTTTAATTGTTAAACAGAAGATATCTCAATTTTGAATGATCTTGATACTATGTATTGCACTGACTTCCCATCTTCGGAATTTTTTGTTTAACTAAAATATTATTATTATTACTATTATTATTATTATTATTATTATTATATATTAAATTCCACAAATGATATTACAGATAAATATAAATATTGAATTAAACAAATTTTCATCAAATATCAGTGACGACTGAACAATTTATCACCCATCGAATTATCTATAATAAAATTGTGGTGTTATCAATAATGTTTCTAAATTCGACAAAATTTTCCAGCTAATTCCGTTCAAGCGATTTGGGTGTGAAAATTTCCATGGAATCGAAACGTTGGAACATCCACGCGAAGTCGCCTCCCGCCGTTCCCCGAACGGGCACTAATATTATCGACATTTTGGTTAATATGCCGCACGTGCAACAGGAAATCTCGATAACGTTGGGTTAACAATTCACCCGTCGTACATTTACCGTATACGTCACGGTATATCCCCTCTCCCCGTGCACTACAATCACAAAGTTGTATTATCCTGCCAATGCACGCACCTGTGTGCATTCTGCATCAGCAACCGTTCCATCGTGTAGCACGTTTACACGTTTATCTCCGTTCAGTGCTTCTATGATGCTCTGGTTGGTCCCGCGCCTCGACTCTCGCCATATTTTCCGTCGGGCCGGTCTCGCATTCTCCGACATTATTTACAGCCGCTGGCCGCGTATTTCATCGATCTGTCTCGCTCGTCCCGTTACCCTCCCGCGGACCCGTTCGAGCTTTTCATCCCTCTCGCCTCGCCCAATAATCGCCACGACTCTCCGGGCTCGTCGATCGTTTCGTTTTTTTTTTTTATTTCGACCCCCCCTCCCAATTTTCCAGTCAAATATTAATCCCGAAATGAAGAGGGGTATAGCCTTCACGATGAGCTTGCGATTCACGTAATCCTCGCAGTTTCCGTTATTATAACTCTTTCGATTTTTTTTTCTTTTTTTTTTATGAGCTTGGCCAAGAAAAAAAACTGTAGGCATAACAAAGACACCCTAAAGCTCAATTATGATCAACACTCCATCAGATAGCAGGCCATTAGAATTCAATGTTCATCATAATTCATCCAACAGATGAGCTTTAGTGGAATTTGTGATTTTCATTAATTTTTTTTAGCATTATAATTTTTGATTTTCACGAATTTTTTTTTATTTTCAACAATAATGCAAAGTGGATGCCTGAAGGCTATTTCCACTGGCCTTTATTGCTGGATTATTTTTTCAAAATGCTGGTACGATGAAAAAAAAAATTAATGTTCATAAAAATTATAATTTTCACAATTTCATATCCAATATAATAAGGAAGATAAAAAAAATAAATTGCTTTTAAAATGTTTCCAATTGTTATTTCAATCACACCTACGATAACAATAATTATTGTTGGAAGCCCGAACGTTCCTGGAATTAATATCACGATTTATTCGTTACAATTTATGTAAAACCATGTAAAGCATACATTTTCGTGGAAACAAAGCAGGGTGTGGGAATCAAGCGCGAAAATTCGATGCATCATGCGAAAACATTCCATCGTGCGACCACTGTCGCACACCGGGGTACGGCTTGTAACGTGATTAAAGTAACTTATCGTGCGAATTCAAAGCTTCGTACGTCGAGCTTCATTTGTCTTGCGGCCCAAGTGTCGTATAGCCCCGTCGCGTCGTTGTACAGTAATACTTGTCGACACGGTCACGGATACTCGTTCCGGCACCGGTGTCGGAAGATTGGTAACAGGTGTGCGCCACCAGGCATTTTCCCAAGCCCCGACAACCGGCAGCAGTGCGCCCAATGGAATGGGCGATTCATGGCTGAACGATAAAGCTCGTTTTTATACGAAACAACTGCAGAGACTCCGGATTACTTTCGCGCAATTTTTTTTTTTTTTTTTTTTTTTTTGAGCTATTTGTTTTTATTTATTTGGTTTCGCGTGTAGCAAGTGGTGGATAGTATCGCACGATCAATATACGATATTGGATATTCCAGTTTTTAACGATTCTCCGAATGTTGTTACCTCAACGATAGACACAAATTGTTTAAATGCAGAAATCCGTTAAACTCGAATTTCGAAAGCTTCTCCAGGTTTCCATTTTGTTGTTTCAATTCGATTTGTGGCCGACAGGATGCAGTCCAGACGGAAGCTACTTCCGATTTCATGAAATCATATTTTCGTTGATTCAAATCACATTGCAGAAGTGTATTATTCGTTTTCCCGATACAATGCATTGGAATTTATATTTGATTAGCGACGAGACGGGGGTTTTAATTTTTTATTTGAAAAAAGGGAATATTTTGGGATCGGGATGATCGATTTGGACGATTCTTCTTTTATTGAAGAGCTTTCAGCCTTCAGTTACCGTCAAGTTCTTTTTTTTCGGTTGTAGCATTGTTTTTTGAGATATCGGTATCATCGTACAAAAAAATTCACCCCCCTTTTTCACTCCCCTCGACTGGATTTTTGAAAAATCGGAATACACGTGTTAATTTATTTTTTACGAAGGATCTGAGTACCTAATTTCACGTCTGTAACATGTCCTGGTTTGAGATATCGGAATCCTCACATGAATTATAGCCCCCCCTCTCTTTCTCACCCCCTCAGAGACCAAATTTCCAAGAATTCTTTCTAAAAAAGTTAAAAAAATGTTCCAATTTTTTTCAGCCGTTTAGAACAATTATGCCTACATTTCCAATCAATGTTATGCCTACAGTTTCCAATCAATGTGACCATCGTGAAATTCCACCAAAGTGTGCATAGCTTCAGACTTCAAAAAATCATAACGATCAGTCAAACGTAAAAAGAGTAAGTTGAACCTTCCAATACGTCCCATAAATGTAATAATATTAAATTCCAATGTTCAATCGCGTATTCATATTAAATTACATTTAATAACCATGAAATTGCTCTTGTTCAATTAGCCCCTTATGCTCATCCAAATCGAATCGATTGAACTTCGTAACCGTTGTCAGTCTCAAAAAAAAAAAAAAAAAAAAAAAAAAAAAAACTGCGTCGAATCATCTCATCGCGTTTGTTATCGCGATTAATATTACGCAAATCGTAATCCGAACCACAAACGTGATATTTCAGTGTGTGATTGCAATAGCTTGCAATGTTGTATGCCAGATAGGGAGTCGTCGTTATGTAGATGGTAGTCCGTCGAAATGATGGGCCATTCGTTATTCACGAGAGTCCGTATCAACTCGTACAACATATGTACACGACGAGTGCCACGGGTCTGTCGGTGGTCTGTCTAACCGTCCGTCCGTCTGTCAGTAACGTCTCGGTGGTGCTGGGTCGATATATAGCCAACGTTGGAATATACACCACGCGTAAGCGCAAGCTTCGGTCATATCTCGATCGACCTTTCTCTCCTCACTTCCTTCATCCGTGCTACGGTTACTTCTTTCACTCACTGTCCTTCCCCCTCTTAGTTCCACGTTCATCGTAGTTCCTCATCGCGCCGACTATTCGCTGTTGAATATTTAATACTTCGTAACCCCGTGGTTGAGTTCTCGTGTGGGTCACAACCGGTGACCTCGAGACCTCGAAAAAAAAAAAAAAGGATTTTCACGAGAGCTTTACACTCCAACGCATTTTACACCGTGACGTTTCAGTCTGACTGCAAAAGCTGGCCTGAGTCCTTTCGGACAGATTGAAGAGACCTACAAAATTTGACACCCAAAGAATTAGAATTTTTTTTTCGTGACATGATCGGTCCAAATTGAAAATCGATTTTACCCTTATGAAATATCTATAGTCAACTATAATTTCAATTTTTTCATAGCCATATGAAACATGTGGACATTGTGAGATTTATCACCAAATTTTTCACCTGTCGTAGCTTTTAAACCAACGACTCAACGAATTTTGAATTCTGACGTCTCATTTTCTTCCTCATAGATATCATTCTCGGATGAGTGTGGAATTTTTTTCTACCCTCTCTGGACATTGTGGCAACCTATAATGTGGATAAAAAAAAACAAGTTTTCTGTAATTTTTTTAGATGAACAATTAAATAATAGATTACCAAAAATTCATCTTACCTCGCATCCCAAATTTTCAGACTCGTCCAAGAATGTAGTCTGTTACGAACAAAATAAGACGTCAGAATTCGCCCAGTCGCAGAAATGAAAAAAAAATCGTTCCAAAAATTTCAAAAAAAATTGGTATTTTCAAATAATTTTAATATTTGATTAAATTATTTCCATAGTATTGCATAATTCTTCTAACAATTCCCTTATCACGAAAAGTGGTAAATACCACTTCGAAAAATTACTCAAAGTCGAAAAGAACCGAAAAAAACAATTCTTCGACATCACAAAGTAACAAAACATCATAAAAAATCAATAAATAAATGAATAAATCACGTAAATCGAACACGACGTACGTTCGACGACAATTCTTTATTCTTTCTTTGATTTCGTGATACACGTAGCTTGTTTATAAAATGTGCAAGTGTACTATCGATCTTGGAATGCAGTTAGAGCCACAGAACCACGGATTTCCATGTGCAACGTCGAGCTCTCCAGGCTCACTGTTGCGTTTATGTTAGCCGAGAGTTCGACCGAAGTTGTTGCATCGGAAACTGTGCATTTATTTAGCTGGGGGACCGTCTGCGGTGCCGCAGTACCAGGTGCGAAGCCAACGCTGAACCACCCCCGTCATTTTCTCATTATCCACTCAAACTCCTGGCCCGGGTTGTGGTCGTTTCGCTTCCCTTGCACCTCGAGACAGTCGAGCTTGGCCTGATATCGCGGCGTATCGACTATCGGCTACGTTACTCGTTTACTTCTGGTCCCGATTACAACTCTCGTTACTTCGATCGCAACTTCGTTCATTAACCGAGTTGTAAGTACAATCACGTTTTACTCCTGTAAACATTGACGATGCAATATGTAGTAACCAAGGTTTGATAATTATGATTATGCAATTGTTATTGTTTGAAAATAATACACGTACATGTTAATGCACATTTTTCGTTCATGGATTTGGTTCAGTTAAATATATTTTAGGAAAAAAGGTGTAATATTTTTTAACCCTCAATTTTAGTGCAATTTGCATAAATAATGGCACTCGATTGAAGATGAATGCTGCGAATGAATTTCATGGAAAAACACGTATCTAAAAATCGAGGTAGATAATAAAAAAAGAATTTTGTTAAACTATATCTTTCACTTTTTATGATTGACGATAGAGCTCATCATTCCAGAAATATTTATTTTGTTTTCAACGAAAATATAATCTGGTAAATAATTAATCAAAGGCATATGACAATTATAATTTTGTTATTGGGACATTAATTCGTCAACGAAATTCCGTTATTGACAGCTGTGGAACTTTGAGACCCTGTTCGACGATTTATTTTCAAAGTTACGAGTTCGGAATGACGTCCACACGACAAAATTAGTAGGTCAATCGAAATTCGTCGTATTTCAAAGACACCGAGATAATTTATTCTACAAAATACAGTTATGGAACTGTAATAAATCATAATATTTGTATCAGGTAATCATAATACGATAATATTCGTCACTGTGGAGGACCTGGTGCTTTTCCCACCGCGATAAGCCTGATTAGGTCAAGGGACGTTCGAAATTTTCACACGGATTCCCACGCGTGACATTTCCAAATCCGCAACTTCCATTCGCTCCAACGAGAAACAAGCGGGAATGATTTTCCCACGCCCACGCGACGCATCGGTCATTCGTTTCACGTCCACGAGGCAGAGGGATTTTCCCTCCGGGCTGCCGGCGCTTTTATTTATATCCCTCCCATGAAAAAACACAACAAAAAAAAAAAGTTTTCCCAGAATGAAGGCGCACCCACGCATCCAGACGGAATGTTTTACGATTTTGGGACGTTGTCCGGGCTGTTTTCCCTTTTTTTTCTGTCTTTGTTCTTTTTTTTTCTTTTTTTTTGCGTCAGTGGAATTTTCGGAAGAATATTTATTTTTAATCTCGATGCACAATTGATGATTTTCTGTCGGATCGAGAAAATCGTCGATCATGATATTGGAGGAGTCAATTAACACCAGTGTGACTGGCTGGGCTCAATACACGTATCGTCGATACTGGATCCACTGTTCCGGCTGGTTGTATCTACTGAATTCACGATGTGTGCGGTCTCGGACATCGTATGAGCGACAATAAGCCGGCCAGCTGAATAGAACCGATGGAATGAAAAGAGCAGTGACGCTCGGAGATCGAATAACGTGCCTTCGTTGATTTCGATAACCGCACCGTTTTTTTTTTTTTTTTTGTTTTCTTTTTTTCATTCCTTCATAGAAATTCGATTTCCACGAATTTTCCCGGTGATTTCGCTGCAATCTCTTTGTTCCACCTGTGATCCCCTTATCGTGGCCCTCTCCGAAAATTCACGATTCACCGAATAGTTCCGATCCATTGTTTCGACGCAATTACAATTGAATCCCACATTGACGCAAGACAAAAGTTGATGAAAATCAAACCGTAAAACCACAATGACGCAATTACATTCCAAGTCGGATCAAGAATGGGATGAATTATTCAATCGTGGTGGCTTATTGAAATCCGGTGAATTGAAAGTTAAAAATCTAGTTCTCTCTCTCTATTTCTTAAGCAACGAAATTCGGTGGGTAGAGTCATTTTTTTTTCATTTTTTAACGGCAAATTTTTCATTTTCACGAGTGTAAAATAAAGTGCGTGAAAAGGACGCCCGGGGTTCGAGGTATAAAGTGAGAGATAAGGAAAACGTGGAAACGATAGAGCCAGACTTTGGGGGACTGTGAGGAGACCGAGGAAGTGAGTGGGAGGACAGACAGTGGGAGGACTGGATGAGGCGAAGAAAGGATGGAAGACGTTCGTGAAACGCAGTGAAATAGTCCATCTGCGGAGCTATGGCGAGTGCGAAAGAGACGGAGAGTGAGAGAACGAGAGAGAGAGAGAGAGAGAGAGAGAGAGAGAGATAGACCAGACCGAGGCTCGCTACGTCCCTAGCGTAGCCAACAAGTTGCCGGTGTCGAATCGATAGAGGCCGGTGAGCCTGGGGCACTCGTAGGCAGGTCACCTCCACCCTTCCGCCCTCCACGTATCTCCCTCTTCCACCCTCCACATTCATCTCGTCCCTCTCTTTGCTTTATCCGGTCTTTAGGCTACGTGCACAATGGAAAAATTATTCACAGTCGTTTGTATTAATTTCAGGATTCGCTGTGTGCTTAATTGTCACGTCGAAAAAGTTTCTTGTCAATTTTCATGGGTGCTCAATTCGTGTTTTTATATCAACATGCACATTAATTCACATTGATTCGATTGTCTACTTGATAATTAATTCATAATGATTTAATTGGATACTTGATAATTGATTCATATTAATTCAATCGTCTAATTCATAATTAAGTCATATCAATTGAATTGTTTACTTGAAAACGTTACTAAAATACGTAACACATGAAAAATCTATAATACTAGATCAGTTATCCAAAGATTTATTATTTTTTTACATGAGGAACGTAATAATTCATAATTATTTTCAATTCTATTGTGAATAATAAAAATAATCATCATTTTCACTTATTTTTAATCACATTATTATTATTATTATTATTATTATTATTATTATTATTATCATTGCGGTTTTTGTTATTAGGCTTAGGTAATGAAAACTTCAGGAAAAACCGCTGTCACCCCCCCCCCCTCGACCTTTATTACGTGTTTAATTCTCTAATTAACTCAACTGTGAACACACCCTTAAGCTTTATATTTCCCTTGCCCTATTGCCACTTCCCAATCTCACGGCTCGATTTTTTTCTCCTTTTACTTTTCAACCGCAAGCTTTCCATTCTCCGTCTCCGGTTGGTGAGCGTGTTACCTCCCCACTAGACTCAACCACGTCTGACCCAACGACGGAGTGACTCTGCTTCCGTGTCAGCACACCCCAACCGACCCGTGACCGCAGGTCGATGGCAGTTCCCTTCTTTCTACTTTCACCTCCCTCCCCCCTCCCCTCCCTCGCCGCGGATCGCTGCGAAAACAACCGCGTTTATCCAAAACGTTTATCCACGAAGCTACTTGAACACCCGTCGATACAACTCACGTCAGTTTGTTGGACACGAGACGAGCGAGGAATATCCGTGCATGAACGTCTCGAAAATAACGCCAACGTTCTTGCAGACCCGATGAGGGTGAAAACCGATGCACTTGTTTATTTTCGCTCGTATCTACTTCCATTTGAACGAGATCGCCATTATTTGTGCTTCGAAAATGGGGCGTCTGACTATACAAGCATTTTTCTACTTGCAACCAATTATAATTCGATGCAGCCGCTGCTACTCGATTTTTCAGTTGATGTGAATGTTTTTTCCGATAAAATGATTGAGGTTCAAGATGATTTTCAAAGATTGACTCGCGATTTGGTTGTGATAAGTCGAGGTGTACGTCTGTCTGTTAAATGATCTTTCTACTTGAGCGCTATTCTCATTTTGATGTTTCGCTGCGATCCAGCTGTTACTACTGAATTTTCCAACGATCTCATTGGTTCTTATTCTTCGCAGATGTCTTTCGGTGCTCTTTGGTTAGCAGAAAGAAAAAATGCAGAATTCTTACTGCGTTAAATCGTTAGATACGTTCGATAAGATCCCGAACAACGTTTTGAAATCATCGTATTGAATCGTTCGATTTTCTCGCTATTTTCGTCGCACGTTGTTATTGCTGTTTTTTTGTCGTTTTTTTTTCTTTGCCTTCTTTTGAGAGACTCGATGCTACGACTTGGGAGCATTTTTCAATGTAATTGGGTGTCTTCCGAGTCTCGTCACAAAACGTTTTCGGATTATTTCTTCAGTTTGCGTTGACGAGCCCGATAGTTCTTTCTCCAATTATTCTCGACCGGTAAAATTCGGGATGTGTCTCTTCGCGTTCCGGCTTTTCATGGAGTCTTGACTCGTTAGTCTATTCGCTTCGCCCTAGCCGACCACTCCAGACGCTTTCCCACAGCCCGAACCGTCTGTTTCATACGTACGTTTCCACTTCCACTCCTCTTGTCGTCCGTGGCCACGGCGACTTGGCACAGTAGCTCGCCTCTTCAATTCCACCGAGCATCGTCGTCGCGTGTCACAAGACTCTTCGGACAAATAAACTCCGGAATGTCTCGAAAAATGCAATACCAAGAATGTAAAAATACTTTTTCGTGGTTTCGTCGTATGTGCTTCACCGGCCAATGAACTTTGTCGCGGAAATTTATTTGGAATATGAAATTATCGTCAACGAAATAATCAAAAATTCTTTGAGATGATTGTTAATTAAATCATTTTCTGTCGCACGAGATAGATGAAAATACGTACTATGAAACGAGGTATATCGTGTTCCTGTGATTGCACATAGTCGACGGAACTACATCGAAGCGGGAATCAACAGGTTACTCTGGAGGGTGCTTAATAAGGTTTATGGTTTTTTTTTTCGTTCTAATTAATGAGCCAATAAATTTATTAATTTTTTTGAAATAGCGCAAAGAGCGCAGCAAAGTAATTTTTGCGAAAATAAAAAAGTGTGATACTGTATATGGATGGTCTGGTGAGAAATCTTTGATAGAATATTGAACACTACATGCTGTACATACATCGAAATATTTATTCGTTATAACAATGAAAAATCCAAAATATTACTAACGAGTTAAAATCAACGATTGGAAATTTCTTGATTTTTGGGTGCCAACGAAATAACACTGAAAGCAACGAGACATTTTCCACTGAATCAGGCACCCTCCAGTTGAACTCGAGACCCCATCATCTCGTGAGTAAGAACCCTCTCTCCTGCTAATACGTTTCCTTTTTTTTCTTCCTAACATCATCAAAAGCTCTGACGTTCTAATTTCGTATTTTTTTTTTTTCGCTCTTCAATGAAATTTCTTTTTCACTTTATTTTTATTTCCATCCTGGCTTGGGGCATAGTTGTGTGTGTGTGTGTGTGTGTGTGTGACTGCCAATTCAGATGCTTCTTATGTGGAACCGACCGAGGCTCGACGTTTCCGACCACACAAGAGCCCGTCACGGGCCACAGCCTCTTCCGCCGTTGGCTACGACTTCTTTTAATAAAATGTTGTATTTCCATCGTGAAGCCTCGGCAGATTGAATTTCCGGACAAAATATTACCGCTCTACTCTTGGTCCGTACACTTCCACGTTGGTTGCTTTTTTTTTTATTACTTTTTTTTTTCATTTTTTCGCTGTTGTCGAGTCTCCTTTCTACGCTTCGGGGTTGAACCTCGACCGAACGTGTCTCCGCAGAGATATTTCCGCGAAGCGAGAGACGCGACCCGCACGGTTTTTCGTGTGTGTGTGTGTGCTCGGTGTGCCAACCCCTTTCCGTACCGACTGTGCACGGAGATGCCCATTATTCGCGCCGTAATACCAGACGCAATCCAATATAAACCGTAATTTACGTAAAGAGATCAAACTTCGCCTCCGGAACATCTCGCTTTTGTCGGAGTTTATTCAGCGCTATTAAATCCGGGTTGGAGTTTTCATGACCCTCGTGTGTATTATGATATTATAATTTACATATAAATTCGTACGGATTTCTTTTTTTTTGTTTTGCATAAATGTAAGAACGCAATGTCTGTGTGCTTTTTAACTTCATCTTGCATATAAAAAAAGAAGAAATAAATATTTATATATATGTAAAAAAAATTACGTTGACATTATTTGCAATGTCAGGTCATGTGTCACGATTTTGAAATGTCAAATCCGATGAAACGTGAATGCACTTTGGTTGTTCCAAATTCTGCAGACGTGTTCGATACACCCGGTTTGGAATTTAACTTTTATCGAAATTTTTACGTCACGGATGGATGCTGGATATTTATAGTTGGACTATCCTGGGTGAGCACGTCTGACAGGCTGAAATGTATTTTTCATACAGACCTCGAGGCTTCGAACGTTTGAATTAATTCAGCGGGTCTTCTGCTTACTCGACATTTGTATGTTTTATGCTGTATTGTCTGCTACTGATGACCTTGCCGAAAATACATTATTTATAAATGAATAATCAAATGAGGTTCACCACCAGCCAAATGCTTCTGAAAATGTAGGACGATTTTTTTTTTTACATGATCAGGCTCACAACCACAAGAACATAAATGTCACATAACCTGTGCTGCATTGTCGTTTGTTTTTAATACTCTTGATTTATTTATAAATCTATGAAGCTGCAGAACTATCGCACGAATAAGCCATTGAATGAATAGAAAAACATGTATAAATATAAATAATAATAAATATTATTATTGATTGATATAGTCAATAATAAATGTTTATTATTAATTATTAATTCAATATTACAATATCTTATGGAAATATTGTTGAAATTTATAATTATTAAAATGTCGTTAATCTATCATGACCATTAATTATTAATTCGATATTGCAATATTTTATGAAAATAAATGAATGTTTATTTTCATAACAATAGAATATTGTGTCTTTCGGTTATTATTTCACGGTTATTGTGTCCGCGGTTGAAATGTGAGAGAACCGTAATACCCATTTAAAGCAATCATCGTTATTTCCACGGTGTTATTGCCGGATGCTTTAACACTATACCGGGCGGTGACTCTATTTTTAACGGATATTACTATCACACTGTTAAACGTGCGAAGGAATGCTTTGGAACATCACAATAGCCAATTATATCGTCCCATTAAATTTATCATACACACCCCTTCTCACGTTATCAATGAGGTTATCAATTGCTCTCGCCACCTGTATCGTGTTATATATTTATCATTATTCAACATCAATATAAGCAACATTGACGAGTGATTATTTCACCGATGCTTGAGCTCATTCCATAATAATACGTTCAATACTAATTAGGATGGAAGAGACGTGAAAAAAAAATCGAACGAAATGAAATGCAATTAAAACTACTTTTTTTTCACCCAAAATGATACTCTTGAAAGTGGGTGAGAATTCATTTGTATCCAATTCCAATATATATATATATATATATATATATACATATATGAGGTCGTGTATGAATGATTATTGGAGTCAGCTTTAAGCGTGGCCTCGTTCATCAAAGCTGAATGGCAAAGTTGGCTCTTAGGTTGGTTACGAAAAAGTGAAAGGGAGGGTGGAGCGGCCGGAGGGGCGGAGGGGGGTGTTTCGATTTTTACCGTAAAGCCTGGACCGCGGTACAACGGCGTGTAACGGCGAACCACGTTCGAGCCACCTAATTGGAACGACAGCTCTAATTAAACCTCGAAATACCTTGCACTCAATCCACGGGTGAAATTCATTTCTGCCCTCCAGACCTTCCACCGCATCTCTCATCCACTCACGCGCTTGATTAATCCCATCTACATATCTGTTGTTACCTGCCGAAACAACAGATGCCATTACGACGAATATTCAATATTTGAACATTGTGACATTGAACACCAACAGCAACTAAAAATAGCGATTCGATATTTTTTCGTATATATTTATTGACAAAAAAAAAATATATTCCATTCGACTCAATGATATGGAAAAACATAAATAAATTAATTAATCTGATGAAAGATTTTTTTATCACTGCAGCTCGAGATTATTTATTGAGTATGTTTCTACATTTTTATCTGAATAACTTAAGACAGCATTTTTTTTCGAAATTATTCGTCAAGTTTATTAATTTTACGGATTTTTCTGATTTTTTATTTGAGAAATTTTAGAAGTTGAGCACGGCAAATAAAATATTTTTGAATCGGCAGAGGTTCGAAATTGAAAAACTTGAATCGATTTACACATCCACGAACACTTCCTGCAAATTTAATTTCTGAATGTTTTTGGACATTTTAAACTTGTCGACATCAAGATCCCGATAAAAAAAAATTCCCCTCCCATAGCTTCCTCTATTAGAATGCAAAAAATTAATCAAATTACGAACCACAACGTTCCAAATCAACTAACGAACGTCGTTGCGACGTGAAAATGAACTTCGAATCGAATTTAAACCAAATCGTCAGCCCGAAAGGTCATGGGATTGGGAATACCGAGTGGGGTACGTGTATCGGCACGAAGTGCGCATTTGAAATCGCTTATCGCAATCTACCGACGTTGGGGTGTGTGTTGCTGTCGGGTCGGATGGCGATTATGGCGACGACCCACGTGAACGTACGTAACGTATGAACGAGCCATTCTCACGTTATTGTGTGTCGGCTCGTTGAGACCTTCGACCACGAGAGTTCCAACGGCTCTGGTCCCCCCCCCCCCGGCCCCCCACTCCAGCCTTTCTGCCGCGCACCACGCTCGACTTATCGGCGTGGGATACTCGGCTCCCCCCAACGTTACGATTAGCCGGAAGCGACGGCTATAGCATTACGTACATCATTGAGAATAAGGTATGAGCAAACGTGAACGGCCAATCGCGAAAAGTCTTGTGAACCTCGCGAATAAATGGCAACGGAAACGCTTGGATTTTGCAAAACATTTTTTTTCCCCGCATCTTTCATTTCCATGCGGGAAAAAAAATTGTGAAATGATAAAATTCGCATAATCGGTTTGAAATAAGAGTCATAATAATTTTCATGGATATCGAAAAGTTTTTTAGAGATATTTTTCTTTGATAAAAAAATATGTCTCGCTATGCTAGAATGTGGTATGTGTTAGGGTGTGTTGAAAAAAGGCAAAGTTATGCTATTCTTCTGGCAGTTGCTATAATTGAAGGGGACAGCATCTCGAGACATCTGTCAAAATTTCAGCCCAATCGGATGATATTTAGAGGTTCCGCTTTCACGAATTCGATCGTATCGAATACATGCGATGATATCGAATTTTCAATAATTGTATCTCACTAAATATCAATCTAATCGGAAAAACGTTTATACAAAACTTATGAGTATTGATGAGAACTATTTTTTAAGATGTTTCGAACACACGGTCTCCAATTTAAAAAAACATTTTTTCCGCCATAGCGCAGCCATTTTGAATTTTTTAATTTTTTTCGGATGTCCCCCTCCAAACCTTACAATCTTTACTGGAACTATTTTTCAATCGGACCCTTATTTTTCGTAGAATCTTGATGTATGTATCAAAATGGGACACCCTGTATATATACAGTGGAAACGGACTGTAGCTTGAACGAGCACAATTCGATATCCAGCCGGTAGATAGAGTGTGCGACGAAAGGCAGCTGCGGCATGCCGGAAAGCCCACACATCCGTCGGAGCACATAGCCAACTCGCGGTAATCAATGGTTGGCGCATCGTAACTAAAAAGAATAGAGAGAGCGAGAAAGAGGAAGTGAGACAGCTTTGTGTCATTCTTGCTGGCAAAGGGCAAAGGTTACAGGTCTCTACTCCGCACTTCCCAATGGTCTATACGAAATGTCGCGCAAAGCTCGACACGTGAAACTTTTTTTTCTCTCGCGCTACATCGTCGAAATATCCAGCTTTTATTTCTCTCACTGTCCCAACTGTGTGAAAGCTCAAAAGCTCGTTTGCGAGTAATGAGGAAAACGAGGCTGAACCGAAAAAATCGAATAACGTCTTTATCGGACGCAGTCATCGTCGAAAAGCTCGGCGAAGATATATATACGTCCGAGACTGAATGTGAACACGATGGGGGATTAAGCTTGTTCCGGTCGCGTCTGGGTTTCGCTAATCCGGAAAAGAAAAAGCTCTGACCAATCCCGTTCAACTGGGTTTTTTTTCACAGACGCCAGAAGAAAAAAAACGAAAAGATAAAAAATTCACATCCCAACGTTGAATGCGGATTGAAAGAAAATTGAACGAGCTTAAAGACACAACCACGCTGGACTCGAGGAAAAATTTCTTCTGGTTAATTTTTGCAAAAGCTTTTTTCGTACTTGCTTCACGAACTTTCGAGCTTTAAAATTATCTCTAATCTCGTGAAAAAAATCGAATGTGTCATTCAAAAATTAACTTGACGACAACAACAACAAAAAAAATGATGATTCAATCGAGTGAAAAGCTCTGCATGGTTTTATTTCCAAAGAATCATCCGTGGAACGTGATTTTTTTTTTTTTTTGGGAGGTGTCTTTGTATCACTCGTTACATCATAGTTTTGCGTCGTGGTTCGAAAAGCACATCATTCACTCACCACTCGGTCGATGAATTTTTCTGTCAAAGCTTTCATTCGTGAGATCCCATTTCCTTTGCGTGTGCATATTGAAATTAATGCTTTTTGGCCACGTACACACGGCTGTGTGTACTCGTTTCGTCGTGTTGGTTTATTTGTGTTTACGTAACGGCTTGACATATATATGCATGAATGCATATAGATATACAGACAATATACATATATAGATATCTGTATATATGTGTTCATTCATGTGTTATATATATTCTGATCGGTGCTGGAGACGCTTGCTGTGTACTTCCATCGATCATAGTACTACTGGGCCACGTTGGGAAGCGCCGATGTTTCAATCAAACGCAAACAAACCACTGCGTCATTCTACGCCCTTACATTATATCGTTTGTTCTCCAACATTCCGCCCACAATATGTCTAACTCCACACAACGCAGCTTACGTATTTGGCTCGCCCCCCCCCCCCCCACCTTCGCTGCCCATATTCATTCCCTCGCTGTTTGGAAACGTAGACCGGTATCTTGACACTCACGTGCCGGAAATTCGTTCGCCACTTTGCATGACATTAATATTCCTCGTGGACAATAGATTTCTGTCATTGTTATCCGGGGTTTTTTTTAGGCCAGAGGTTTCGGTACGCTTGGGATTTTGTCGTGTACTATTATTTCGTGGCTGTTTTGTGACGGTTCGAACGGTTTTATTTACGAATTTTACGCAAATTTTTCAAAAAACGTCATTGAACGAAAAATTGGATTCTGACAGAGGGGAAAGATGTCGTAAATTTAATTAAAATGAAAGTAATTGAGGAGTTGGCGAAAAAAGAACGAAATCGTGTCGTATTATAACAAATTATATTGTTTTTCATGCTCTGATGAATTTGCTGAACTTATTGTTGTCACGAGTTCTTTGTGACCTTGGGCATTTGTTTGGCCAATTGTCCGATTTGTTGTCACGAGTTCTTCATGACCTTGGACAAGAAACTAATATTATTGGCGAAAAATATGATCGAAAAGGATTGGTTGACACAGTTTGCATGAATAATTGAAGTTTCTATTCGATTTGAAGCTATGGCGATTCGAGATCTGCTGACAAACATAAAAATGTAACGATAATTTGCAAAACTTTGGTTTTATCATCATTATCGTTCTCAGCTGAATTTTTGTATGATACATTTTGGCGTTATCTCATTTTCGAATATTGCACAACAGGATGACAAGAAACGGACAAGATGATCATCAATCCTCTAATCATTTGTTCGTACAAATTAGTTTCTGGAAAACACGTAAACACACGAACAAAATGCATTTCAAACAATTAAAGTTAGCCTCCCTGTCTCGATGGAGCATCTGCCAAAACCACACCAAACTTTGTTTGAAATTAATATTCGTGGTGAAAACTAAATTCCGCGAAATGAACGTCTACGTCGGTCTTCCAAAACTCTTGGTCTATTTGCCTCGTCTATTCGGTAATAATTGCAAACCCACCCCCAGCTCCAGATCATATATCAAACTAGACGACTGAAAATGCATGTTCACAAAACTAAACAAAACAATATGCTCAAAACCAAAATGTCAACTTTCACAATTATTCATAAACAAAAAAATAAAATCAAATAAATGTCAAGCTAAAAATATAATTTCAGAACCGAAAAAAAACAAAAAATAAATGCACGACATCAATAGTTTGAAACGCGAATGGAGAAACGTAAGCAAGGTGACTACAAAGTTTAGTGGGACGAGAAACGAATTTTCGAGGTCGAGTCGAAGTCGATATTTTTTGACTATTTTTGTATTTTTTTTCGAGAAACAGTTGAGAGTGAGATCTAAAAGCTTCCCCCGTTTCGTTCTCTCAATGTTCAGACAGGTTGATACATATGTGTATATACACGAAACCGCGCTGTCAGAGATTGCATGTGCTCGGAAACTTCAAAGCCCAACCTCCGAAAGACATTCCATCTCAATTCCCTTTTTTTTTCACTCGCATACGGTGAACACACGTACAGTCACTCGAACCGCATCACTCTTACCCGTCCTCCTTTCCATCCGCGTCGTATCTTTTGATCCGACGTACCAGACTCTTCTTTGGCAATTCACCGAGCCACAGCGAAACGGAAAATCATCGATGAAAGTGCAAACCGAGCTTTTTTCAATTATTCATCCGTCATTTGCAATCAATTTTGCCATGTAAACTTTTTTTCCATGTAAACATTTTTTTAAACATTCAATTAATAGCCCAAACACTGACTCATATATAATTGTTTTTTTTTACCATTCTCTAGCAAATTATGAATTTTTTTTTTCACAAATTTGTTGACCAATCAATTAGCCAATGAACATGTCAAATTTCGTTAACAATTATTTTCCCTCTTTTTTTGTCGACAAAAATTGCTCAACCAATACTGTCGGAGAATCAAGGGGTGAGTTAAAGGGGTAGGGTAATGCGTGAGCTTCGACGTGGTGTGGTTGTTCGCGTGCTGATAATTCGTTCCGGGCCTTCACCCTCTGGCGGCACACACGATTAAAATTCCTCACAAGTCAACCGTTAAGGGGGTCGGGCGCCGATAACGGGACCTAAATACGTGCCACGCAGGACACGGGGGCGGGGGGGGTGGTGAGATTAAAAGCTCATTAAGTAGGGTGGAGGAGCCGCAACGACGATGAGAACGAAGAAGTGAGTGAGACGGAGATAGCGAGCGGCTGTGTTGAGAGGGTTGTTGTCGACCTGCTCGCTGCTCGATCCGCACTTCACAACGGCTTATGAACGTCAACCGAGCCGAAAATTTCGATGATAAACGTCAACGATTAACGCTAATTCAATGGGCTCAACTCGGTCCCCCGATGGACAAAAAAATGTAAGAAGGGCGAAATAAGGGCTGTAATTACGAGTGATTTGTCAAAAATCCAACTGCCAATCATTTATTCTGTCCTCCAATTTTTCATCGATTTTTCATTCTTCCATATTTCTATTGTCAAACTCGCTACGAAATCGTTAACTAAATTTATAAGTTCGTATATTTCACCCTAATTTTCTCAACCCCCTCAACGCACGAATCCCCCATAATTTATTTCCCACGGATTATTCACGAATCCTCGAACAATGGTTAAACTTCGGTCATCCCCAACCCTCATGAATTATATTTGTTAGGGTTGTTCATTGTTCACTATGAATCCTCAGTCACAAAAAAAAAACAATTCATCGTTTTTCAATAATGCATACATTTGAATTCTTCATTCGTTCGAATGTCCTTCATCGATTACGATCTGAATACATTTTTTCGTATCAAATAAAAACAATTTAAATCTCGAAAAATTGTCAAAAATGTTACCATAACACAAAAAAAAAAAATACAAATAGCCGCAAGTTCAAACAAAGTAATTCGCGTCGGGGACGTCCTTGACATGACGAAATTATGAACGGTTAGTCATTCATCCATAAATTCGTTGGTCCCTGGCCGTCGTCATAATTTCACTTGTCCAATGCAATAATTTCCCCGCGTTCGACGCACATCGGCAAATTGTGTAACCCAAGAGTGGACAAACATGGGGAGGGAGCCGGGGAAGAGGGGAGGGGGATTTAGTAGTGGCGAAAGCGACGTGGAGAGTGAAAATAAAGGGTAGAGAACGTGGAGGTAAACGTTTGAGAAGGGTATGGAGAGTGGAGGAGACCACTACAATAACGAGGTTACGACTAATTGCTAGCCACAGTGATGGCCGATCGCGACGAGGGACCGAGGAGGGATGAAGGAGAGGGGGGGGGGGGGTGAGGATCGGTGGTTGGCGACGCAACGTCGCCGCGTCCCGACGTCGTCGTGACACACAGACCAGTCTGAATGTGTATGCACGCGTCCATCGACCACTAAAAAGGGTCTCTCCACCCGGTTGGCCGTCTCTTGTTTGTCGAGTGATTCGAGCCGTCCGATCGGGTCAATCGGTTAAGGGTGCTCAACCGATCGACGGATCTACACCCTCCCCTCCCCCCCCCTTCCAACCTCCATGTTGATGCAAGAGCTCAGCCACCATTTCTATCCCAACAATCCACTCCCATTAGAAACAGTCGACTACATTCCATCAACCACTTTGTCGGCAGGTGGTTCGACATCTCTCCGTCAAAAGACGACACACCCCCCCCCCCCCCAATTAATCGTCCAAACTCTCGCCGCTTCGACCGCCATCTGTGTTTAACGTTTCGCGTTACCTCCAACAGAGATTCACACGTTGCCATTGTGACGTTACAACCTGCATTTTGACTTGGATCATCGACGTGGATAATTATCAAATGTTTACTCAGCTGTGAATAAAACTATTTAGACTCATCATTTTTTTTCTCATTGCCAAAAAAAAGGAAATGCACTATTTTAATAATTAATTAACTGCTGATGGATGAATTTTTGAATTTTTGTTTCTCTATCTCTCGAAGGAAACAAATTCGGTCCGGCTTTCCTGGCGTAGAATGAAACATATATTTTTTTCTCGCTGACACAGCAAGAGAGAGAGAGAGAATTTATACATATATTCGAATATTTATGGAATTTTTAGACCGCGTAAAGACGCGCCGATCATCCACCACTGACGTCCAACGGGGAGATTCTCGGAACGAGATTCGAACTGACGTTTTATGAAAAATACTCAGCGCCGGGGTTTAGCGTGGAGACCTGGAATACGGATATATACATATGTATATGTAGATATATATATAAAGCCGTGCATGTATCTACATGTAGCTTTATATATGCGTCGAGGTACAGGGTACAATGTATTGAAAAGGGGTGAGTGAGAGAGGTAGGATGGGATTGAGAGGGAGGCGGGGGGGGGGGAGGAAAGCTGGAGAGACTCGATATCTTTCAGGAATAATGTCACCCCCGCTACTTCCACACTGGCAACAAGGGGTGCCAGCCAACAGGACACAAAATCCTTTTCCTATGGACGAGCATACTCCTCCTTCCTCTGCTGCTTTTACCGATGCTCCGATGCTGCCGCCACTGGCACCGTTGCTGCTGCAACCCCTACCCCCTCCCCCCATCCCCTCAATTTTTTTCTCCCTCGTTCCCATCGATTCCCACACCGCGTCTTCTTCCCACCCCCATCCTATTTTTCCTATTCATCTTACACATTTTTCTCGTTCTTTTTCCGCACCCCCGGGCTGTGCACTTTTGCATCTCGACGTTCAGCCCTCTCGGAAATTCACAGAACGACGGGCGATTCTTCGCCACATAAAAAATACAGTTGAAAAAAAACGGAAAAAAATGAAATAAATAAAGAAATGAGGTGGAGAAGATTTATGAATTCTCGGTGAAACGGTTGAAGAATGGGAAATAATAAATGCACAAGTTGTTGGAGTTTGAGATCAAATGGGATTGAAATATAAATGTCGAAATAATGTGACTAATTTTCGTAGAATTTGGATAACCAAGAGTTCACTCGAAGATCACGGGTTTATTTATTTTTTGTTTTGTTTTGTTGTTTCAGGCACTTACTTCATTCTTTACGACTTCATCGACTACTTCGAGAAGGATCAGCCGGTGTTTTTGACTCGGGACAAATTTCTCGGTATTGTCAACAACATATTCAAGAATATGTCGGACATCGAACGGGAAGCCATCGCGTTTCAGGTAAATTTTTTTTCTTATTCAAACGATTTACAAATAAGCAAATTTTTATATTTTTCTATTCTCGTTCAATGTGATTTTTTACAAATTGTTTTATCGTATAATTTCTGTCTGAAATGATGATTGTGTTTTGGAATCGAATTTATTTTATCTGTGACCAATCGAATGCACCTTCTTAGCTATTTGAAAAAAAATATATATCAACTAAAAACAAGATCAAAGATAAATAAACAAATCCGTCTTCAGTCGAAATAGAGTCGAAACGAATTCGTGGAATGCAATCGTGATGACTTGAGTTTCGAGGGTTAATTGATTCGATGCAATGTCACACTATTGTCACGTATATCGAAGAAATATATAATACTCGAAAATTTCGACGATGTACAATATAATATTCACAGTTTGATAATCCCATAGACCGGTTATATTTTCGTCGGGGGAATTCATCTACATAAATATATGCATACATGCATAGATTCATGGTGGAATAGCACACAGAGGGACAAAGTGGTAGCATACGTAACCACATACATATGTATGGATGAGGCACCTCGGTAATGCATGACGTACACGTTGGTACTGTATAATATATTTGCGGTTTGTCTACACGCGTGGGGGGGGGGGGGCAAGTCTGGTAAGCATTCGGATGAAGGAGTTTAAATCCACGAGTTTCTGTGTGTCTGTGTGTGTGTGTTTCGGTTCACAATACACAACCGGAAGTCTGAAAAATTCACTGCCAAGTTTTGGTGGAAAGAGTTTTCTTCGGACGTAAATATTACATCGTAAATGTCGAAGAGGCACGAAGAGGGAGGATCTGCTAGAAGAGTTGGACAACCCTCGGACTCCGCAGGGTTACCTAGCGAACGGGGAAAAACTTTTTCCAACCACTGCGATACTTCGATACCACTCCTTTCCGAAACTTCATTCGTTTTAGCTGAAAAGTTTCATGAAACAGCGTACCCGTCTGACCTGTACGAGGCTTAATCCCTTGTTTCGTGCAAACTATCCGATAATGAACTCGTGTTTGGAAAAAAACATTCCGTATTTTCTTTTTTCGCGTGTTTGGGTTTTTTTCCGTCGAGCTCGCACATTGTGCTCATTATGCGAGTCAATTTAATTACGTATCAAAATGTCCCCGGTAGCATATGTACACATATGTATATCCAACGTGAATGATGGAACTTTTGAAGTTCCAGGAAAATGAGTGAAACGTTAATTACCTCGAAGTTTCATTTTTGAGCTCATTTCATGATGCTTCCTTTTGTCGCAGGTTCATTGCAATGACGGGAAATATAAGTGAAATAATTATTATAATTGTTGCAAAAAAATCTTGGACAATAATGACTAAAAAACAATTTCAAAAATAAAAAAAAAAAACCATTGTCAGGATCTTATAAATTTTAGAGTCTGTTGGAGGTCTGGAATATATCAATTATTTACTACAAGCTATTTCGCACAGTAATATTATTTTTTTATAACACGATGAAATATAAATTTATTATCGAATCGCTTCCCGATAAAAGCGTAAAATTCACTTTATTTGATTTTTTCATTGCGAATTCGATGCTATCGGTTTTTTATTGTATTCGGGATAAATGAATTACGTGGAATAATCGCTTTTACATGATTTTTACACGATTCGCGACATATGACGATGAATCGTTGGAAATTTAAGGACTGAAGCTTCCTGGGGATTTTTTTTTTTCATTTAACAACGGCATAAATGAAGAGGAACGGGAAACGATTCATCGCGATTCAAGCCGCTGCTTGTGGCCGAAGCTTCCATCGTGAAACGAGTTTTCGTGAAATCACATGAAACAGTTATAATATCCCTCACACATCTACCACGCGATAACGCCGACACAGTCCGTCTCCTTCTTCGCCTGCGTACAATTCACAATTCGTCTCTGTTTCACACGCGTACGTTCACCACGAACGGACTTTCGCGTGTAAATCCCTCTCCCCTCCCCCCGCCCCGGCCAAAGTACTTCGCATAAATCATCCCGCGATTCTACAGTCGCGGCTACGCTTGGAGAAAATTTATTCGAGATTCATCGCAAGTCGTGTCTGGATGTGTTCTCCATTCCTTTCGTATCTGCCGACGATTTGGGAGGTAAATGGGTCTACGAATATATATGTAGTTACCGGTCAAACGAATTTCTCACGAATTTTGTTTCGAATTATTTTTTCAGGAAGGCAAGTAGTGTGGACCTGCGAATAATCAGACGACGACAAATTCCGGATAATTTCAGTCGGATTCTATTTGAAGGAAACTCGAACGATTTGCACGAATATCGGTAGAAAATGGCGACTGAAAAAAAGGTTTATTGAAAAAAAAAAACAAAAAAAATTGTTCGAATTTAGATAGCTGATGGTTAAAAATATTTGTAAATGTATTTACGATTAAAATTTTTCGAGAATTAATGAAAATCATTGGCAATTGGATTTTTTGACTGATTGTAAGTTATGAGACACATATTTATTTTCAAATCGTACCTCATTGATCTGAAGAAATATTTTTTACAAGACCTAAGACCTCGAATGAGTCGCAAGCTCTTTGTTAATTCAACTGTATTCACACATTTCAATGAGGATAAAAGCTTTGGCAACGCTTGAGAAGCCTGACCTCGTGGTGGCGCCACATCAGAGCGCACAAGTGAAAATAGTAGGTACGTCAGTGTTGGTCAGACCGTCGGTCGCTAGACTGACCAGTGGTAAAAGCGTAATTAGGTGCGGCGCACGGTGTACAGTTCCGCTACAAAGGAATGTGCGTTTCACTTTCCCACCGCACGCGGGAAAAGCTCGTACGGAACGTACACAAAAGGTCAAAAGATCCGAAAGTGTTTCACGTATTACAACTAAACTTGTGAAAGGAATATATATTTTTTTTCTCTCGTCTTCTTCTCGATGTTCGTTCCAATCTTTGTTCAACAAGCGTTCTAACATTTTCCATCTGTGTGTGTGTGTGTGTTTTCAAATAAAAGTTACGTGATAGAAGTGGCGTCGAAAGGAGTGAGGAAAAGTCGTAAAATTGATTCCACGTCCAGCAAACCGAACCGGGTGCTTTCGTTCTCATACGTATGTATGGGTAGCTTCCCACACCGTTGGATTCGCTCTATCGGGAACCCACCTTTACCGCTTCTAAGACTCCGGGGAATCCGAAAGTACGATTGAATTTTCAACTTCGTCAAATCAAAATCGATTATCATTCCGAGATCTTGCTCGCCAAGTCAGATTGTAATAGTTCTCAGAGTTCGTTTTTTTTTCTTTCTTCTTGTTATATAACAAACGGAAAATTAGATGAAATTACATTGAATCGAGAATTCATTTGATATCGCTATCGCTTAGTACTCGCTCGATTGAATTGGCTTTTGGAAAATTGATAACGATCGTCTCTTTCAACACCGAACAATTATTTTATTATTGACGTAAAGCACTATTCAATATGTTTTATTGTAGAACATTTTCGAAAAGCAACAAAATTAATAGTACAACATCGTCGGGTTTGAAATATTAATTCATTGGCATAAAAGATGAGTATGTTGAACATTTACAGCGTGGCGTGTTTAATTCATAAAAATATTATGAATTATAGAAATAGATGGAAAGATATGAATATAATAAGAATATTCCACAGTTTTGTAGTCAAGTAAGGGGGGGGGGGGGGAGCTGTCATAAAAAAAGAGATCTTGTCTAACGATAAGACAAAAACAAAAGTCCGCGTCAAGACCTCATCAACGTCCATCACTTTCCAAAAAATATCATCCAAAGTCCAAGCTGTCCTATCATTTAAAAAAAATAATGAACAGAAATAATAATAACAATCAATGTTGACATTTTTCGTTAAAACCATGAAAAAGTTATTTTAATTAAAATAATTACATTTTAATTGAACGTCTCTACCAGAACCATCTGTAACCACAAAGCGCCTGCTTTATTAGGTATTTACACAATTTCCCTTTTTCCCGCTCTGTCGGCCTTTCACACGCCATTTTGCCATTTCATTTTTACGATTCTTTCGGCCGTCGTTTTTTTTTCATTTTTTTTTTCACTTCTTTCTCTTCTTTTGCTCGAGCGTTTCTTCTCCCCCCATCAACACCGAACGCCGTGAGACATGGCAAGAGATTCAAACAGTTTCCCATGATGCTCAGGGATATATGTTTAATTAAAAATACGGGGCAAAAGCAGGCGTCGCTCGTTTCGCAATGGAGCCGTTTTTGTTCGGCTTCGGATTCTCTTTACCATCGCTACTTTGCCGCCGGCGAATATAATGTACAGTCACGGGCTGTGCACCACCTGTGCTTGCGGACCAAAGGAAAGAGCTTGCAGGCAAACGGAACTGTCTGTCTGGCTGTGGTGAAATGGGCCACACAATCACCTGGACGAAAAAGATTGGGGGGGGGGGGAACGGGAGGAACGAAAAAAATCATCACGTTCTTTTATTATCTCTCGTTGTCGTTTGCCATCGTTCTGGTTCCTAAGTGAAACAAAAGGTTTCTGTGTGACCCAGGAAAAAGCTCCGCCCAATTTATTCGACAATCGTCAGGGCACAAAGTCGTTCAACTCTTTTCGCGGCTTATTTTCAGACCCTGTTTCGTCTTTTCTTAGTGATAAAAAATTCTAGTAATAAAGTAATGAGAAATACTTTTTGGCTGTTGATGTTTCGAATGTGTATTTAAAAAATTTTGTTTTTTTTATAATTTTCCATTAAATCAGTGTGGTAAAATTATTCGAAGGAATGGGAAACCCTGGAAAACTTTTTGAAGTACCAAACTATTGACGATAAATATTTTCCTTCAATTTATTCCCCATCGAGTTATTGATTGGTTGGGGAACGACTATATGTTGTGGAAAAGATCGTGGCACATCGAATCGCTCGTGTTTAGTAAAGATGAATAATTTATTTGATGGTTCATGATATTGTAAGAACTCTGACAAAGAAATTGAAGAAAAAAAATTCATGCTAAAAGAGTTTTTTTCTATGAAATAAAAAGATATAACCACATAAATATAATCTTCGTATATAATTTAACACGTAAAGCATCTCCATCGAGTTATTGTCGGAATAGGTTAACTCTGAATTTACGTAAAACTGTTCACAAATTAAAAAAAATGAATCCAAAAAGTTTCATAGTAATTTTTTACATCATACAAACCGAAGCAGTCAGGAAATTCCAATCTGATCGGGACATTGACGAAGAACGAAAAAAAAAAGAATTATCAACACATTCGTTTTCTCATTACTGCATCGACTTGAAAAGCTCAACAAAAAAAAAATATAATGAAACAAATAATAATTCGAAAGTCCCCGGTCTTGACTATTGGCGTTACGTTGTCCCGATAGTCATTAATATTGAGACGTAGCTGGAAGCATGCTTTTTGCGAGAGTACATGTAAAGTCAGACGTTTGAGCTCGTTACCAAGTTTTAATAACTTGTTTTCGATTTCCAAGAAAATGCAATACGAAGGACGTTGGAAGAGGCGAGAGACTCGCAGTCGACGGAAACATCATTTGGCGTTGAAAGCGAGTGACGACAATCAAAGTTCCAGGTTGAGGAAAATCGTGAAACAGGCGTAGTAGCTAACTCACTGGCTCGTATAAGTCTTGAATTTGTTATCGACGTGTGTTGCTCTTGCTGCTGGTGCTCGTGCACTCATATTGAAGAGTAAAATCGTGGAGTAGAATACGAAACGCAAAATTACAAACAACTTCTTGAATTCTGGTTGGCTGAGGCATGCAAGTGTCAACCGATTTAACCATCGAACATTTTTTTTAAATATTGATCGAATATAAAAATAAATTTAACTTGACTTCGAAATATTAAAAAAATTTATTTCTCAAATAATGAAATGAAAAAATCTGACGAAAATTTGTATTTCACACTTCGCACGATAAAATTGGTTTTCATGGCTCTGTCGAAACGCAAGAGTGAATTTGCGAAGAAAAAACACAAGAAGAACAAAAAAAAACTAGAAACCGAATTGAGCAATGAGAGAAGCGAGTGAAATGCAAGTTTTCGGTGGATTTTCGTGCAGGCTGGAATGGTGGCAAGATTGGAAAGTGCAAAGCCGGGTTCTCTCGCTCACGCCAAGAGCTCAATCCGTGGTCCCGCTTGTCTGACGTTGCACTTGCTTTCTCTCGCGAGTTGAGGAAGGATGAGGGCCAAACTTTGTCCGCAATCTTTTCCCCGGCTAATCGAAAACTCCGGTCGAACGTGGGAATATCGGCTGGGTTTGCTTCACGCCTCCGCCTCTCGCTCTTCGCTCGGGTAATAGACTCGCTATTACGTACACACGATAGTTTGAAGTAAAATTAAATTTCTAGTGGATGGCTTCGATTTGGTTAGACCCTCGAAGTAACCGTTAGTAATGAGCCAAATAAGGTTGAACCTTATTTGGCTTCGTAAAGTATCGAACATTAAAAATATAAAATGTAAAAATAAAAACTAACTGTTTTTTGGTTGAATCATTTTTTTTCAGAAATTCGTCGAATTTTGAATGAGCCGCAGTCATTTCTAATCGTAAAGGAAACTTGAGGGTTAATTTATTCATTAATTAATTTATTTGTTTCTTTATTTATTTATTCATTCATTTATTTATTTATTTCACAATTGTTATAATTTATTCTCTATTTTGTTGGAAATAGATTAAATAATTAGAGTCGAGAAGATATTTTATTTGAAAATGCGAAAAAAGTTAAAAAATTGTGAACCGATGAAAATAAAGTCGAGTTTCGCTTGGGCGGAGAATTATTTTGCTCGAAAAAAAAGATCAAGTCGAACGAGAGCTGATGAACCGTTCGATCAACTCGTGGGTGGTTGATGCTTTACCGCTCATCCTGGTCTTCGTCGATGTCACCGAGAGCGACGAAGACCTCGTCCTGTATCCAAGGATCGAACTTAATTAGATACATTAACTACGAAGGTAACGCGGTGTATGTACGAAGCCAATCGCGAAAACTAGGCCGAAGGATCATACGTGACATACATCGCTTCAAGGTTATTCACGTGTCGATTAAAACATCTCATACACATATATTTTCACCTCACGGATAGTTGTCGTGGGTTTTTTTAACGTTACAAATCTAGCTTCATATATATATATTTATTTAATCGAATAAAAATTCAAATGAGTCCATGGTATGCATTGAAGTACTCGGCAAGTATTCAGGTCCCGGAAGGACCGCACAATATGAATTTAGATATTGCAGTACAATACGGCCTGGACTGGAATAGCAAAAATTACATTTACAGTTGGTAGATGTATATGTATATATCTATACGAATGAAAAAAAAATGGGGTGACCAAAAAGGGGTGAAGTAAAAAGTCCGAAGGACGAGGTGAGATTTCACGAGGGAATCAGCCTGAACTCGCAAGATTTACATAAAACTATTGCGCGTGTCTCTTTCACGCCATATCCACCTCGCACCTCCAAATACCTTTTTTTTTTCTCATCTCTGCTTCGTTTTATCTCCGTGTGCGAGTGACGAACATCACTGGCTTATTATAGCCGCATAGGACGCGACCACCAGAAATAACAGAAAAATTTGCACCACGCTCTTTTTCTCTCTTTCTCTGCCCTCAATTTCTCTCTCTCTCTCTCTCTCTCTCTCTCTCTCTCTCTCTCTCTCTCTCTCTCTCTCTCTCTCTCTCTCTCTCTCTCTCTCTCTCTCTCTCTCTCTCTCTCTCTCTCTCTCTCTCACTCTCTCTCTCTCTCTCTCTCTCTCTCTCTCTCTCTCTCTCTCTCTCTCTCTCTCTCTCTCTCTCTCTCTCTCTCTCTCTCTCTCTCTTATTCATTTTCATGCAAGCCACGTATTTTTCATCCACTCATTAAAATTAGCACATGAGTAAAAAATGGAGGATGGATTTCATAGCGAAGAACCAAATTAAATTGGTTTATGTGTAACCATATTATTCGAGTTGTCCCAAACAAACAATCTTAATGCATTAAAAATTGATTCAGTGAAATTACAAAATGTATGGTCGTGAAAAAATGGTCAAAAAAATATCTTTATTGTATTATGAGAAAATATATATATGTATATATATATATATATATTATACGAAAAAGTTGCTCACAAAATTTATTTGTAGAATTGACGAATGAATCCAAGTTGTTCTCGGTTGAATATAGCTTTCTTGATTATGACAGAATTTGAAAGATATTTTGGAATCGCGAGAGAGTCGAGGACCGATGATCGAAGGATCAACCCAAGTGCTGTGAAATTATTATTAAACCGGTTCGTCATACCGACCGCGCTTCGAGTAATTGAATGAAAAGTGGTTTTCACATTGAGAAAACTATTCACGGATTGTAAAATACACGTAAATGGGCAAACGCGGTACCGGACACGCTTCAACCAATAATACATTGCAATTTTCTCGACGTTATTAATAACCGCCTGCTCGTGAAAGATCGACGGAATAACTGCAATATATCCCCGTGAAAATGCATTTTCCCATCCATACTTTTGAATATTTTATGCGATCTCGTAACCACGTTGCATTGACGTTATCGTACAACGATATTTCAATGGATGATAATTGTGAACGATTTTTTAATAGACAATCATCGTAAACGATATTTTAATCGATAATCATCGTATATTTTATATTTTTACAATTTTTTTTTCTCATTGAAATAAAACTACGGATCAATTCGCACTTTTGAATGATAATAATTTAAAATTATCCAAAATTTCCTGAACTTCGCGTCCGATAAATATCCTAAAATTTTACTTCACCACGAAATCTCGTGCACCGAAATTAAGTAATAAGTGCAATTGTAACACGATAAATCGTATTGTTTATTAATAAACTCGTCAGGTGCACGAGAGGGATTTTTAAACGATTTGAAATAAAATCTCCGTTACGCGAATTCTCTCCCCCCCCCCCCCCCCCCTCCACCTGCCCCCCAGGATTACAAAGGCGTCGAGGTTGAATTATGAATACGTAAATCGTCCGACTATTCCGGGACAGTCTGTACAGCCCCGGGCTAAATAACGAACCCCAAACCCACAAACCCATGCAGCACAGTCATATACCGATATCGTATTTTCTTGAAATATAACGAGGCACCCTTTCACCCCGTGCCTCATCCTCTCCCCTACCTCTTCCCTTCCTGTCTCTCCCACCACTTCTTTACGCTACCCAGTCCAAAGGTGGTTTACCGAAGGAAGATTATCGAATTTCCATACCGAACGCTATATATCTGTATGTGCGTCTGTTTCCAACTCTGTTAATTCCTCCGTGTTGGTGTTTCCTTGTGTACAATGTACGTGCCAAATCCACTCGCTGTGTGCATTGTCGAGGGGTGGCAGATCGATATATCGAATGTACCGTAATGACGCGTGCGTCTCAAATATGTGTGTTTCATGAAATAACTGGAACACCTTGACCGGTATGTAAAACTAAATACTGGAGGTAATAAATTCGGTACAACAATGATAATTATTTGGACGGTTTTTTACATTGATATTATTTCGCTAATATAATTTTTTTATTATCAAAAGACATACTTTCATCAATGTTTTATGATTTGGACCTAATAATTAATAAGTTTGTCATATATTTTTTTTCATACGGACTTTTCGCTTCACTCGGAAAATTTATTTCTCGAAATGTAGCCAATAAGAAATAGCTTTTACCCCATTTCAGACTCGGTAGCTATTTATTTTCGCTTCGTGTCGAATTTTTCGACATTCATCCGGGAAGTCGAGCTGCCTCCACTCGTCTTCCGACCCTCGACGAGAGACCTTATGTTATTTACCACGACACATCGAGACCAACCCCCATAAATACGAACGTCGAGTTTCCCCCTTTTGGCTTTTCCCTACTTACTCCGAAGTACTACCTCCAAGGGCTTCCTTTACCGCGCATCACTTTATGGCTTTTCGTGCCCTTTTTACATGCATATCCTCTTACCGACGCCTCACTCAACAGTTTATTCGATGCGAAATTTTTTTTTCTATATATTTATTGTGATCATGAATTCTTATTCATTTTATTTTTTTCTAGTTTTTACCGAATGAATTTATTCGGAAATTTGAGTTAACACCGGCATTCGAAATTATTTACTTTGCATTTTCTATTTGCATAAACCATAGTAACCCTTCGTTACTATGATTCATGGATTTTTTTATGTGTTTTTTTTCGTGGAATTTGTAATGCAAAATGAAATTTAAAAGAAATCAATTAAGCATACTGGGGGATGGTGGGAAACGATGTAATGCAGAACAAAGTAATGACGGATGCAGCGAGCCACGTATTGAAATCCGGTGCACAATTTATCCCTGACCAATGAACAGACCACGACGAAACATTTTAACGCGAATGAAATACCCCATTGAACACGGTTTCATGGTTTTGCCCGTTTACAAATTCGACAAAACAATTGGGAGCCGAATGCCCACGAGGGTTGACCCCATAACCACAAACGAAACAGTCATCCATTGGATCGTTAACTGAACGTAAAAAAACGTTGTTAATTATTCATTCATACTGTTGTTTATGAACAGAAAAAAACAGTCAACATCTTTTTCATGGAGAACACTATTACAGTTCATCTATAAAAGATTCAGCGAACCGTACGTTTTTTAGATGGTTTGAAGAGATTGAACTCAATCGATAATTGGTGAAAAATTATTAACCACCAAAAAATAAACTATTTACGTAGTAATTTTAAAAAATTGAAAACAAACAAAAAACTAACTGGATTATTCTGAAAAAAGGAAGGATTAGTTGACTATGAATTGTAATTTTATGTAATGTTTCTTGTAATCCCAATTTTGCAATTATTCATGCCACAAAATCGCTCTCAATTTATTTCGTTTGGATAATACATTTTTTTCATATTTTATCAAATCGACAGTCTTAGGTTTGATCAATTTAATTCATGGACAACTAATTTTGTGCAAATTTATGTTGGCTCATGAAGTTGAAGCATGGCCAGCCGTGTCACGGCAATTGGACATTACGGTCATTCTTTATCAATGTACCGGACCCTAGATACAAATAACATCCGATATCGTGTACCCGGTATAATTCAACGGTACATAGAGATTCGTGGAGTCGTACACGACCTCGATCGTATCGATGTTTCGAACGTGGCCCCACTGGTCGTACTTTCCCACGTCCGATGTATCGCTACTGGCACGACATATCGTTCCCCCATGACAATTTGCCAACGAGATAAAATTTACGTTGCCATTACTGTCAAGCATCAACACTTCCAATCACTCGCCACAAAAAAAAAAAAAAAAACAAAAAAAATATATAGGGCTCTCAATTACACGAAAAAAAAACCATTATTTTCGTTTTCAAAAATCGTATCAGTGAGAATATTTCACTTTCTGTCCATCTCTCTTCCTCGTAAGAAAAAACATTATGCAACTATCCAAATTCGAGAAAAATTATGTAGGAAAAATGATTTATAATTTCATTGATTAATTTGTCCAAAAAAAAAAAATGTGCAAGTTTCACCTTTCAGCTTTTTACTCAAATGATACTAAGCTGGATGACATGCTTCATTTATTTCCTTGTTTCAAGAAAAAAAGACTTCTATAACGAAGTCGAGTTTCTTTGAAATTTTTAAAGACGTGAATTAATCCTCTTAAGTGTAAGAAGACGGAAAAGAGCACGACGGATAAAAAAAGCTTCTCGACGTCAAGACAGTTGAAGAGACAGATGAAAATATTGTAGTAATAGGAGAAATATTGTACCGAGAGAAATTAGTAAAAGCGTTTTGCGTTGCGCTTTTTTTTGCAGTACACAGACTGGGAGCGCGCGAAGGATGGATATATGTATCAGGAAGCTGTGGCCGACGTCGTGGGTGACTACTTCTTCATCTGTCCGTCCACGCACTTTGCCCAATTGTTCGCTGAGCGAGGCATGAAGGTCTACTACTATTTCTTCACACAGGTGAGTCCCAACATTTTGTAATTAAAATGCCAAATAATTTAAGAAACCCAACAACATTCTTGAGCAAGAACGGAATTTGATCAATCGAAAACTCCCATTTTCGATAGAATTATTTTAACACGTTTTCATAAGCAGCATTCAATGACAATTGATTTTTCTAAATTCCTCCTTGGAAATAAATATAAAAATATTGATTATACTTTTTTTGGACGCTTATAAAAATAACTTTTCCAGTTAATTGGTAATTGAATCGTATAATAATCAATCGCAGGGCATGAAAGTCAATTACCATTTATCTTCTCCAGCGAATCCCTAAATCCAGTAATTCAACTTGATTAATGAAAAAAGAAATACTTTCTAAAATAAAAGTGATGTTCTATCAATAACCCCAATTTTCGATTCTGCCATTAGATCCTAATTCATTGTTTTCAACTTTCTCGGAGGCAAAAATAGATTTTAAATTTTTTTTTAAATTTCATCACAATTCCATAATTAATCAAATCCACATCAATAACGATTTCAATCAACCGGTAATAAATTCGTACAATAATTCATCACGATGAATAATGTATCATACTCGATTCCGAGTTGTGGCGTATCGTTCAACCAGTCACGGTAGTTATTTCGAAGTTAATATCATCGCATTGGTGGCTCAGAGTTCGGACAGTCGTGACGTAAAGGGTATTTCGTTGCGGTATCTGAAATCCGCGGTCGAGCACTAAGTATACTCGGGGAAACGAGAAGTAACCGAGGGATAAGGAAGAAGTGAAGTGTACTATGTCAGACGAGGGTGGGGGGTGCGGGTTCTTCCAGTGAACGAGGTCAAGATCGAGTCTGACGTCGTCGTATTCGGTTTCTTCTTGCCTCGTTTATTCCGGACATGCTATCCACTTCAGTCTACTCACGATGAGCCACTCATTTTCGAAAACTTCAACAAACTTTGTTGTTGGTTTTTTTTTTTTTTTTTTTTTTTTTTGTTCTTTAGTATTTACTTTCACTTTTTTCGAAGCTTCATCGAGACTCATTTGACGTCACAGAGGTAAATTATTCTTAACTTCACCGGTTCAATGGTATTGTCCTTTTTTCATTCGCCACTAACCAACTCATCGTGGTTTCAACCCAGTCTGCGTTTATCCGCTATCAACCAGGCACGGTCATCAATCTTTATTAACATCCCTTCTTTTATAGTCGGACGTAAAACGCAGATTAAAAAAGTAATATTCGTACGTACGGGCCGAGCGAACGTTGGCGTGATCGAACGAGTGCAGTTCAAGGAGTTAAAGTCGAGATTTAGTCGGACGGAATTTAATTTAATTTTCTTTTTTTTTGCGGATTCGGTGATTCCCGAAGTTTTTGTGAGAATATTTTTTTGTAAATTGGATGTCACGAATTGCATTTCAACGGCATGTACGAAGGAAAGTAAATTTCTGAGACACGTCCCGCGGATGTTTCGGTCCTATGGATGTGTAAAATGATGTCGCTCGTTGGGTTCGACACGAAGGCAACCGTGAAATTGCAAATCCACAAAGCGTCGAACATCCGGACGATATAAATGAGTGAAAGAAGCCGGAGGTGTTTTTTTTTTTCGCGCCAACTTTTCACTGGAATCTTTCGACGTGTTCCCCATCCTCCATCGTTGATTATCCTTTGCCCGGGGGGTAATCTAATTAGTCGGGAGATTGAGGTGCGAGGCAAAGGAAAGCTTCCAGGAAATTTCAGTTTTTCCTTTTTTTTTTATCAACTTTCCGCCTTCCTCTTGGGATCTTCGGGTCAAAGAGAACCGGTGCCAATTGCAGCAGATAGACACACTTCGCGAGCCTCACAGCCGTCTGTTTGCCATCGGTGCGAGAAACTTCACGCCGTTCAATTTTTTCCTAGATTAGTTCGGTCGATTTTATTTTATTCTGTTTTTTTTTTTTTTGCAGTACAAGCGCTCAGCGAAAAACGATTTTTATTCTTTGTTTAATATTTTAGCAATCGCAGATTCAAATCGTTGTTCCAAGATGAACATTTCGAGTTCGATCGATTGTTCGAGACGAAATTCAAATTCAGCAAAAGATTTTAGAAATAAAAATCGTTAATAATAGATGTTGTTATATTACGAAAGAACGAAGAAAAAAACATATCGTTGCACATTGATACAGAAATAAAGTTTGTATAGAAGAAACTGACTCGAAGACGCTAAGACGCTACAGGATCTTCTCGAGTAAGAAGCTTATTACCCACCTCTAATGAGAAGCACAGAGCGGAAGACGAGGCACCGACAGTGGGAGCACGGAGTCGAGGTTTCGCGTTAACCAAAGTGGCTATACGCGACTAATGTGCGAGTTTCTCGGTAGTTTCTCGTTTTCAAACCCAACTGGCGAGCTTTTCTAAGACGAGAAGCTCGTTATCTCGTTTTCAGCCTCCGAAAAAAAAATATATATATATACGCCCTCACGTGTAACCCTTTACATACATTGAACATTCGGGAAATGTAAAAGTGCACGAAGTGTTTTACACAACTATACCACGATTCTAAAGAAACTCGAATGTGAATTTCTTTTTTTTTTTTTTTCAATTACATGATTACATTTTCAATTACATGACCTTGTCACGAGAAAAACGAGAGAAAAAATATTGATACAGCTACAGTGATTTAATCCTACTCACTGGTATGATTTGATATATTTTAAAATGTTATTATTGTAAAAATCATATTTTTATTAAATCATTTAAAAATCATTGTTTAATTTTTCAATTTTCATTTTTATTGTATGAATGGTTTTTTCAATCATTCGATTCGTCTAAATCCACACCATTGAATTAATGAATTCTATGAACATCGATCGCATTATATTCCACGTAGAAATAAATTACTCATGAGAAAACTACAACGCAAAGTTTTTCGTAACCGCTCGAAGTTTACAAGTAGCTGCGATGCTCTAGTTTTATTTTCGGTCGAAAGAAATGAAAAAGATCGCCCTTGCCCATCCCGTGTGTTTTTTCCCGCCCTTCTATTCGTCGTAACTCGTACGAGTAACGAGTGTTTAACGAGCCAGCATTTCGTCTCCCACGACTCGGAAGTCTTACGTATACAACGGACTCAGGAACACAGCGAACCCGCTTCTTTTTCTCCGCCCTCTTTTCTCTTCGAGTCTCGAAAACTTTTCCGCCAGCGTAACGGAAGAAAAAAAATAGAAAAACTTTGACGAAAAAAAAAAAAAAAAAAAAACGAGTCGGCGTTACAAGATTTTTGTACGTTGAAGCGTCGAAAGTTCCACTTCGCTTCTGGTCTTTCGTATTTCGTGCAAAAAAATTAAAAAAAAAAATCGAAAAAAATTCTCTACATATTTGTCTTCCATTATCGAAACTTGGAGAGACTTAACGTAGATCTTTTTGCTATTTATTCGTTGAGTTTCGAACTTTCATCGGTTTTACGGTCTCGCAGGCGAAGCTTCGCTCTCGCGGGAGCAGAATTTTTCTTTTTTTTTTATTACCCAAACATTTTTTTAAAACATTTCCTAATTCAACTTTGGAATATTAAAAAAAAAAAATTCAACGTCCAAGGGCACGTGCAATAAAGCTCTTCCAACTCGACTACGGCTTCGCGAATAGTCTTTCCAAGGGATTAATTTTAAACTGTGTGTAAAACTAATTTTCCGACCATTTATGATTATCAGTAAATTCCAACGGACGAGAAAAAAAAATATTGAACGAATTCTTATCTAAGAAAAAAAAGTGTATTCCCTATCTTCTACACATTTCACTTAATTTTCACTTAACACATTAATCTATTAAAAATAAAATCAGGATGTGAAGCAAGAACTTCCTCATTGCTTTTTCATTATTATCTTCTACTTCAATCAAAACTTTCTCTGTTGGGAAGCTGAAATCCATTAACACGTTTCCTCACATATGTCATCTGTCGTATAAGAACCCTTTTCCATATGACCTTGACAGAGGTGGGGGAATAATAAGCATGCAAGGTGCGAGCTTTTTTTCGGGTTAGTTATCAAAATTTACATGGAATTAATTAAAAAAAAATATTCATCGCCAGCAGCAGTGAGTTCGTGCAATTTCCGGTAGAGGGAGCCAGCACCGTATTCTCCGGAACGTTATATTAAAACTCGAAGACGAGTCAAAACCGAAGGTTCGCCGCAAGCTGGTCATCGCGCTTTCTTCTTCCGACTCTTTAAACTTTTTCCCGGAACAATTCCAATGAGAAGTGGAATCACAAATGAAGGCACGAACGAAGTACTCGAAAAAAAAAAACAACAAAACGTAATTAAGAAAATCGCGAAATTAATAAAAATATTATTCAACATTTTCCAAAACTAATAAACAAATATGGTGAATAAAAATGTAATAAAAATTGTGAATTATTACGTTTCTCGAGACACAGCGAATGCATCGTGTTTGACCTTGACAGATCACCAGATTGACGAGTATTTATTTTTTTCGTCGTACAGTAACGTATTTTTTGCGTGCAACGTCGGTGACCTTTATCACACGAGAAAACGAGACAGTGTGTGATAAGGGGCAGGGACGAGAGACGATCAAGGTGCAAACAGTTACTGTGTCAACAGTGTTCACGATTACGTAACGAAACGTGTGTGCAGAGAAGCTGTAAGAGGATAGAGAGAGAGAAAGAGAGAGAGAGAGAGCGACGGGAAGGAAGATGAGGAGAGACCGAGACAGCAAGAGGAAGAGAGCGAGAGCAAAAAGCTGGGGGGAGGGCTTGCGATGATGGAAGAGGCTGGTATAGGTTAAGCAATCTCGTGGGCGGATGTCAGTCCGGGGAAGTCGATAAGACGTCGGTGGGACCGGTGGCCGTGGCCCTAGTGAAACTCCGTTCGAGATATACTCCATGCACTATTATGTTCCATTGTATATTACAGCCCAGTGACAAAAATACCAAAGCTCAACGATAAGCGTAACAAAGTGCGTGATAAATTTTCATAAAATAATCATCACAAACTACACAACAGGATTTTTCAACAAACGTACTGAAAGTTATGTTGTTCATAAATTGGGATAACCACGTTGTCAGTGCTAGTTATTGTGGCAGAAGCAATTTTCACGCTTCTTGACCGACGGAGGTTGGACAAAAGAAATTATGAAAGCCTAATACACACGAAAAATATCAAATTTGAAAAAAAAGAAATTTTTCAATTTTTTATTTCATTAACAGTTAGGCAATATTTTGAACTTTACAGAATTGAAAAATTCTACAAATTTTTAAAGTTAGTCCGCCATTTGTTATTATTATTTTATCTTATTTATCATTATTTTATAGGATTATGATATCTTATTTATTATATTTATTTCTATATTATTATTTTATCTTATTTATTATTATTTTATAGTATTATTATATTATATAAATGATTTGTAAAAAACGTTTTGTCAATAAATGCGTATTTTCTTTTAACCGCGTCTAAAAAAGTATCTTCGAAAATTAGCGAAATCGCGTATATAAGGCCTTAATGAAAAAAAAATACGAAATTCGAAATAATCTTTGTGGCCTGAATTGCGAGTGATCAAACGGGCCGAGTTTGTGTGAAAACAAGAGAATAATAACGTGAGAACGATCGTCACCGGTTGTGGAGGCAGATGAAGGATATCGTATCGCCGGTTGATGCGAGGCGAGGATACAACCCCGAGCGAGAAACTCGAGACTGCCGTCTTCGAGAAACCACCCCCAGCCCCAAACCCCCGCCCCCGCACTTGGGCCGCGCTTTTGCTCTGGCTCTGATAAATTGCCTCCTCCGCTAATTACTCAACGAGGCCAACTCCCCCACCCACCGTCGCGTCATTTCGTTTACGCGCGTTTCACGTGCCAGTTAGTTCAGTCAGACGAGAAAACACAGAGATCGCGAAATCTCGAAGCCCCAAACGGTAAATTAAAGTTCGACGTAGACGTTATAATTGCTCGGTATCAGTTTTATCGTCTGCTTCGTAATTTTCGTACGTAACTCTAAATATCGATTGTACATAGAATCAACGTCGTATAGCTTGAAATAGATATCATAATTGAAAATCGAACGCTGTTAGCTTGTCATGGCTATCGTTATCTCTGTGAATTTCCGATTTGTCGGATCGGCAGCAGGAATAGTTATTTCATCGATGAAAAGATATTGAAAATACTTTTATGACGAAATAATATCCAAAATAGTTTCGTGACTGAATGATATTAAATTTGAGAATCGATTTTATAATTAACTTTCCAATAACTCTTATTTATCGCGTAAATTCAAGAATTTACATTTTTGCTTAATAATTAATCGTACTTTTTATTATTTTTTTTTTCAAATTAAAGTCCTTTCGAATTGAATCCATCTCCGATGAGAGGACAAAATTCATGACCCAGTTAATAATTTTATCGTACTTCTATTCTTGTGATTCGCCAAAAATGTTGATTCAATTAATTTTATTTTTTCTTTCACAGTTTACTTTTCTACAATTTTTTTTAACGTAAAATCGATAAACTAAAATAATTTCTTACTATCAAAATGTTTGGCATCGAAACCGACATCGCCAACTGGATGGATATCGACGTGAGTCAGGTGCGGAAATCGCATACTTGCGTCACGCAACCATAACTGCGAGATTGGCTATGAACTCTGCCCTCGAAAAGCTGTGAAACGTTATATAGACGATTTTCAAATATATATGACTTTCATATATTTCCAAGTTAAATTGGTGTTTCCCGCTCGATTTAAATTCCGAAAAATGTTCGTACTATGTATGGTGAGCTACTACAATTTTTCGGATTGTCATTTACATCGATTTGCAATATATTTGTAACAACTTTTCTTATTTCAGTAATCTTTTTTTTTACGTGTAATAATAATTTTTTTTTCGCGACGTCCTGGTCGCGAGTAATCCTTTCGCGACGTTTTCTCGTCACCAGGGCCATTGCGTCACATTGCAATGTGCGGGGTGTGTATGGTACACAGAAGCAGCAGAAGCACTACATTTCACGTGAATGACGAGACCTCCTTGGAGCGACTGAACTTTGCCATTCGTTTCGGGCAACACGGCGCCTCCTCCCCCCCCCCCTCACCCTCCTCCTCCACGCCTCCCACGCGGCCTCGTTCCACGCCGGGTAATAATGCAGTGCGGCGAGGGTGCACTCGTTTTTCTTTCTCTCTCTCTCTCCAACCGCCACACGCCCTTTCTTCGAGAGTGCACGTCGTTCGCTGCTTCCCCGCGACGGCCTCTCTGTGCTTACGTTCCAGCCCACACAACGCTTCACGTACCATTTTCAATGCTTCTCTTTCGTTCGTTCGTTCCTTCTTATTTATATATTTTTTTTTTATTTTTTATTTTTCATTCAAAAATACATTACTCTTCGGGTGACACGCAGATAAATGCATTAAACGATGAGTTGTTATATTTTGTTGTAATTAAAAAAGTTTCGTGAATCATCGAATCGTTGGTGCATTTAAAAAATTCGTAGATAATTCGGTCATTTATATTATAACGTGTTTTCTTTTATATTTCCGATATCTTTTCCTTTATTTATTTTTTTTTTCTTTAGAGTTGATCGAAAGGGTTAATCAATCTTCGTCAGGAGTGATAGCCAATATCCGTGAACGAAAGTTTGACGGTCTGTCATTTGATTTCGATGTCTTCCTCGGTTTCTCTTCTCATCTGGATATATATATATATATATATATATATATATATATATATATATATGTGTGTGTTTGTGTATTATGTATGTATTAGTTACGGGAAAACCGATTTCGACTATTTGTTCGTAGGACGCAGTTGTTGCTGGATTATCGTAACTGGTATATATATGTCAACTCCAATAGCGTTATTTCGTAGTTCGTTGCAAATTGGCGAGTGTGGGAAAGCTCGAATCGTCGGCTTACGGTGATGGTAGCCAAAAAGTTCCATCAAGTTCCGAACCCATGCAAGCGAGCTGACCTCAAGCTTTCGACCAACTGTAACCCAACCTGTCTAAATCATCTGCCAATGTAACTGCAAACACCCGAGCACCGATAATCTCATTTGCCCCACCGAGATCAAAGGTCATACAATTATTTCGCAACGAAACCCAATCTGAAACTCGATAACACATATTTCGTTCATTGTTCGATAAACTGTTTTCTTTTTTCTTTTTTTTTTCATTCATCGAAAATAAAGCGAATGGTGGAATAATTGAATAATGGACTAACTCGGTAATCGATTGATTGACTTCTCGCATAGAGTCGAGTGGTGAAATAATTGAACGGATTGGCTGACGAATGGATGGGTAAAAAAACGTTTTTTTTTTAATTATTATTATTGATTCTTTTTTCGTATTCGAATTTAACTTTGGAATTTTGTAGTGCAATTTAAATTGAATGTAGACTGGAAAAAAATGTATTCCATTGAGCATTTAGAGGAGGATCAAGGTTCGGACAGACTATTTTTTTTTTTTTTTTGTACATACATATGGAAGAAGATAAAGTGCGAATGGCGGTGAAATATTTCTAGAACGGGGGAACACTTTTGTGGGTTGAGTGGCCCGCGTTATATGCGAAAAGCTCCGAGCTTTTTCGTTCCATTCGCCGTTTCACCGGCAGCCGCGCGCGCGCGCTCGCGCGCTCCTCACCGGCAAAGTATCTCCGTGACACTTTGCCGGGCGCATTTGTATTTCATAACCTTGCGGCGAGCACCGACGCCAGAGGACATACGCTCGCCCGAGCTTTTCCCTGTATTACGGTCGCGACTCTCGCTGCGCACAGACACGCTTCGTATATATCGGCGTAATAACGCTATGGCTCTGTGTGTGTGTGTGTGTGTGTGTGTGTCTGACGACTCTCATAAGACGACCAGGATTCCGTTATTATCCGCGTCTTCGCGAAACTATATAAATTGCGGCAACCGCGTTTCCGCATATAAGCCGTTCCATGCTGAGTTTATTTGAAAACATTTTTTATCACCGGTAAAAACATGGATTCGCAAGTTAAATTTTTTTCTTCTTAGATAGAGAATAATGTTTGCACTTTGCACTATTGACATTTGAGAAAACCTATATGGTTTGAAACATCTGTTTTTCTTTTGGTTCTTTCAACATTGAAAACCAAAAAAAAAAAAAAACATTCTATTCATATCCTACCAGAAAACAAATACAGAAAAAGCTCACGAATTTTCCACGTTTAATGATGAAGAAAAATTATGTATCACCTCAGCATAGGACGACCTTCGAAATATAAAAAAAAAACTTTTCCTTTGAATTTTGACCGTCAAAATAAAAAAAAATATATTTTTTTTTTTATTTTTAAAGTCGTACTATGCTGAGTCGAAATTCAAAAAAATGTTCTTTTCTATTTTGAAGGTCGAACTATTCTGAGGAGATATAGAATTTTTCTCCATCATTAAACGTGGAAAATTCCTGAGCTTTTTCTGTTTTTTGTTTTCTCATGGAATATGAATAATGATTTTTTTTCCAATGTTGAAAGAACCAAAAGAAAAACAGATGTTTCAACTTTTGAACAGTTAGGTCATCAATGAAATTCAATGTACGACGTCTATAGAAATATATATATATATATATATATGTATATATATTGGATTGTCGTATTTCCGTGAGAGTCACTGGTGCGTCGACGTCGACGATTATATCGCAAGCTCACACACGTCCCCGTTCTCACGTGAAACACGTACTGTCTCGTCACGGTAGCGTGAAAACCGTAGCTCGTGAGAAATCGTTCGTCCGTCGCGAAACTCGATTCCCATCGTGCTACACGCGCCACCAGCGTCATCGATATTTCAGCTCAGCCACGGTTCACGCTCCGTCCCGAACGACGTTTCTCGGTCTTCGGTAACGATTGCCGCATCCTTCGTTGTAGCCCAAGGCTGGTTCTCGTGTTTCAACGTTGACATTAATGTCTGGCGAAAAAATTTTGTTGCGCGAGCAGAAACTGTCTCAAGCTCATTTTTTTTCATCCTCAGTTCATTGTTTTTCAGTCAATCGTTTCACTTTGTTCGATGGTGTTTTTTAGTCGATGAAAAATTTCAAGTATGTTGCAACGAAAATTTGTGAACAATTCGAGAATGGAAAAGGCTTGTCGAGAAATTCTATCGAATATTATTATAGTTCTTCGTGTTAAAGCTTTGGCACTCGATTCGAACATTCCTTTTCCCGGTTTCTCGATCACACCTTTTACACGAGCTTTTGAAACTATGCGAGAAATTTTACAAAGTTTCAAGTGTCGGACGAGAATTTATTTGCCATTGGATTATTGGAATAAACGGTTTTCAGTGGACGTTTTATTTGTCTGGTCTTTTTGTCGATGAAGAACCCTCAACAAGGTTATCCAATTTATTAGACTGCTGAAAATTCTTTTTTTTTTTAATTGTTAAGCATTTATAACTCGTATAACGATTTATAAATTTCAATACGAGTTAAACATTTATAACTCGTATTACACAATTGGTTTTTTTTTTCATAATTTATTTGTAATACAAATTAACCAACGTTTACCAGTTTACAAAGCTACTGTTTTCAAAGCCACGTCAATGCCACACATGGCATTACGTCCATCACACACGCGTTGCAAATTTTTCGTCGGATAAACAATTAATTACGTGCAATCTATTAATTAGCACACCCATCAACCAGAATGTTAGAGTTTGCATGCAAATATCTCATTAATAAAATCCCCCCATTGTTATCAACAACAATGGTTCATAACGAGTCGTTAATGAAACATGAAAATTTCGAATTGTTATTGTTATCACGTCGAACCACGAAAATTTCGGTGCAATCCGACACATGTTTTAATTTCGGTCTCGCATCGGGGCTTGAAAATTCGTCGAGCCGAAAAGTAAACCACGCCTGAACAAACACGATACGCGGAGATTCGACTGCAGTCACTGGCGATTTATGGGCTTAAAAAGATGCAAAAGCGGATATTTGTCTCCGGAGGTCGGTCTTTCACATCTCGTGCGATTCTCCGGCTGGGTAAATGGAATCCGTGATCGCAGATATTCTCGATACGGAGTGCCATTCACGCTTGATAATACAATACAGCGTCAAGAAGTGTTATTGCAAGACGATGCAGACAGAGAGAAAGAGAGGGAGGGAGAAAGAGAGACAAAGAGAAAAAAAGAGAGCGAGACTGAAAGGACTTTTTATTAGCAATATTCGATGCTAGCTTCGTCGAGTAGACATTCGATTGGAACTTGGTCGATAAAGAAGCGAAGAATAATCCGAAGAAAAGTTCTTCACAGACTGCCAATATTTCAACGAGAAGTCAGTGCTTTAAATATATTTTTTTTCAATTTCAATATTACGTTGAAATAATTAGCTGTAATGCATTTCGAAGATGCTGCATTTGTTTAAATTTTGTAAAATTCGTTTAATTTCATTTGGTGATGAGCAAACGATCGGGGATGTCTCATTAGAGGTCAAACCACAGTCAACCATCGAATATTTTATTATGATAACTGCAATCGTAACTACCCAAACCAAACCTCGATTTTCGATTGTCAAAAAATTTGTCGTAATACGATTTGAAGAAAAAACAAAATTTGTAAGATCCATTTTGTCGTGTGAGCTTGTCTGGGGCATTTCAATAGGAAGATTGTAAAGATTCTTCAATCGATTCCATCACAACCAAGGATAATTCATACAGCAAAGTGGCGTCGACCGTTGTAAATCTCATTGACAGTAGTACCGGAAATGTAATGACCCTTCACGCGGTCACTCGGTACGAGCTGTTGAACCACTCGCCAGTTACCGGATGATTTATCGAGCCATCATCGCTCTCGAGTCGTGCCTGTAAGAACGCATACATTCACGTTGCGGCAACGTAAAATTAATAATTCAGAGTTCGTAGCACAGATCGTAAACGGTCGTGATAACATTGTGTTTGCACGCGTCTCGGATCCGTGGCAGCTGTACATTGTGGTTACCGAAGCATTTCCACCCTCAGCGAAACCTCGTTGCGATGAAAGGACGATGCGTCTGACCCAACGCGCACTCAATCCACTTAAGCATTTCTCACCCTGTCCGCGCGTTGCTTGAGACCGCCAGCCACAAGGCTGCCGGCGAGCTAGGTACCTCAAACACTACAAATACACGTCCACATCTGAAACTGACATCGGGTTAATTGGCATTGGCCAAGATTTTCGTGATTAATTCCAATCCATTAATATTAAATATATATTTTTTATGAGGCTCCACTTTCAACACTAACAATATTTATAATCAACTGATTTTCATGTGCTTTACAGTTGGCAGTGTGTTTTACCGTTTTAAAAAGTCTGATAACGTTATCAACAAATAATACCGTAATATTTGTAAAATTGTTATAAATAAAGCTTGCGACATGTGTAAAAAAAGTTTGATACGAAATTTTGGTAATTTTGCTCGGTTGTGAGCCAATAAGAGGATTCACCGGGGCTTCGAACAATTTTTCCGGGTACACCGGTCGTTCGGCTATACCGGTCCCCATACCGACACATTGTACAAACTTTTTACGAAAAAATTTTTCAATTCCGTTGCCCACGCTCGCCAAGTTTTCATACGGCCTTTTATGACTTTACTCTTTACCCCTTCGGGCCACTTTTCGTTCTTTTTTTTTTATCCACTGTGTGTGTATTTTTTTTTTTGCTGGGCTGTGGAAAAAGTACGTAACCTTGTAATACGTACGCCTGGGGGTGGTGGAAACAGAATTTTCGCCACGACGAGGTTCAGACAAAGTGAAAGTAGGATTCAATCTTTCGACCGTGTGTCGGATGAAATGCTCATAGCCTCGTGAAAAAAAAAATAAACAATGTGTAAAAAGACATATGATGCATTCGTGCATGACTCATCGACAGTAATCCATGTCTCGTTGATAGGTATTAGTTGTGATATGGATGAGACTCGTCGAAGTTTGCCGTGACACGAATGTCCGTAGGAAATTGAATTCTCGCGGCCTTGGTTCGAATGACATTTAATGGGGCACGAAGGGATAACGTCCAGCCTGTTGAATCACTGTATTCAATGAAAGCCTGACCAGTTGGACGTTTAATGACCCACTGCATTATATCGTCGCAGCAAGCATATCATCTTCAACCTCGACGCCACAATCTTCCCAATGAATTCTAACGAACGTCTAGTAGAAAGTTCTTCAATGGTCAGACTCAACGTATAACGATTATCGTCCGCTTTGAACCCCATTTAACTTTCTGAGATTCTCATTTATCATCCAAATATTGGTTCTGATTTAAATTCAAGTGATAAGTATCGTCAATAGTCAGACGTAACAAATTATACCATTTCTTCGTGGAAATATTATCAATAACGCTCTTTTTTTCCATAAATTATGTCAAAAATTTCTATGACAACTGCCTGTGCTTTAATTCTGTTCGCTTTCAAGATGTATGAATTCTTACACTATCAGAAACCACCATAATTCAAACACCCACCCAGTTTGTTCCACTGTTAAAGCGACACCTTCATAAACCTGTCCTCGGGTGACAAGGACTGTATTTTTAATCATAACACATTCCGAAGTGCACAAAAAAGTTGTGAAGATAAATATAACGTATTTTGTATGTAAACCAATAACCACAATCCCCGAGCAGTAGTACGTTACGGCTGTGGTCAGACACACAAGATACACGTGTCTGACCGTTGCACTGCACCGACTACTGCCACATAAATTAAATAAAAATTGTGCAATAAAAAAAAAACAAAAGTAAACGTTCAACTCCACAATTACTTCTTATCTCGTTGTGAGAATCGTTTCAATTACTCTTATCTGCGAAACATTACATGGTCATTCATCAAGCATGCCCAAAGTGCAAGGCCGTTCCCGTTGACGAGTTGTTACGAACGGTTGCACAAACGGAAGCTCGCCCCCAAAAAGGCTTGCAACTGAGGAGAAAAAATGCAATAACATTTTGCAGTAGCGGGTCTGACAAGCGCGTTGCAGATGTTTGTGCGATAAGACCTCGTCGACTTTCGCCCGATGTGAAACGGATAAGACTACATCGTTTTTCTTTACCCGCGTATAACAGTAACGACGCAATATAACACTCTGCCACAGCAGTTACGTACATTACGACGAGTTTCGACCACATAATTCATTCGGGAGCGTATGTTTTCTTGTTTCCTGTATGACCTTAAAGTTGACGCTACATTCATTCCGTGAATAACAAGAATGACAAAAAGAATGGTGAGAAATAAATTGAAGTGAGAAAAATGAATGAAGTAGCTAATGCTGAATTTTGTACGACTTTTCGACGGGAATTTCACGCCTCGATGAATATAATTATTATTCATAATTTTAGGGCTTATTTGTTCGGGAGGCATTATTATCGTGATATCGTGACTCGTGAACTGCAGGTGCATACGTCGTGGAAAGTTGCCTGTATGGCCACTGGCTATTCACGACCCAGTCGTAAATTTTCCGGCATATCTTTACCAGCAAGCCGACGAACACTCGGTGTTCCACTACTGCCCACGCTTTTGCTGCTGCTGCTGCGGCTGCCATTGCAGCTTGCCACCCTGCTGAAGCCTGACCCAGATATCCTGCCGCAATTTCACGTTCTGAAATAAAGCAAACGACTTTATCGAAATTATCATGGGCTTTTGGTCGAATCGTTGATTTGTCGAAATTTCACTCAACTGACGCAAAAAAATTATGTCGATTGGTTGACGAAAATGGCAAACGAAGATTGAACCAACGGCTTTGAGGTCCTGGAATAATCAGCGAGGCTGATTTTTCTGGATGAAGAAGGAATATAATTTCATCCCTTTAATGACGAATGTTATTTTGTTTTATTTGTTTCTTGTGCTTGCCAGTGAACTGAAGATAAAGCTCATTTTCTTACCACAAATGCAGACGAGACTGACTCGAGAAATCTTGGAAATGCTAAGGGAAAGATGGTCTTTGCGATTGCGTTTGCCTAGACTTCAAAGGGAATGGCAGGATAATGATTGCACTAACTGCGATTACCAGTCCTGGTCGATGTGGTATTTGATCCGTGCACTCCACCAGAAAATTTCGTTGACTACATTTGTGTTGCAAAAAAGTTTTTTTTAATTGCGTCAAATAAACAAAGCTACGAAAAATCTAATATCTTCATTTTTTAAGACGTTTCAAATTTATACAATTTATCAAGTACCATTGTCACAAAATTTATTCGATATGAGCTGTCCTCCGATTGCATTTTATTTTTTATTTTTACGATGAAAATAAACGACAATGTCAATTGAAAAAAAGTTGATGGACAATCACGAGCTGGAAAATAATATGTTATCAATATTATTTTTGTGAAATGGTGAAATTGGAATATTTGGTCGTTGAGTGACATGTGAAAATCAGATCAAAGGTCGATTATTCGAATGAAAAAACGCAAGAAATCAAGCGTGAGTGTGCGAAAGATTTTTTTCGATAGACGAAGTGGAAAAACAATGAACATCGACTGCCAGTGAATTTCAACGTGCGGTGTGCGTTTTTCGTTCTCCTGCTCGTCGTTGGAAAGAGGAAAAACGATGGAAAATAAAAGTTCGAGTTCTTCCGTCTTTCTTCCGTTTCTCGAGAGAGAGAGTGTACTTCCGCGAATTTGCATGGATAAACCCAATGCAATCGAGGAGGGGCTCCGGTTTCATCGGGGGCCACGACAACGACGACGACGACGACGACAATCCGATAATCCGTCGACGATTACTTCGCCTCCGTGCTTCAACGTACAACCGTACGGCCTTCTTATAAAGCTCCTCATATTTCACCAGAAGATGAAAAATAAGAAAGTGGATTTTTTATTATTTGTTTTCCATTCCAAACGAAAATGCAAACTTTTTTTTTCGCTCAATACAAATAATTGTCTATTTGAAATTATTTTAATTAACGTGATTTCTTTTAATGAATACATTTAATTATTAAATCAATGAATTAAAGCTTCAATTCATTCAAAAATTGTTTTGACATTAACCTTGCTGATAATCGTTATGAATTTAATTTATTTTCGCCAATGTTTTTTTACTCATTTATTTTTCATCGTTTAATTTGAAAATAAAAATGAAAAAATCTTTATACGTTTGTTGCAAAATGGCAGTGAAAGTGTGACCGGAGGCTATACATTTTCATTTTTGAACGAACGTCGGTTTCGTGAATGAAAGTATCTGAAGGCAAAAAAAAAAAACGGTGCGGGGAAACGTTGAAGGTGAAAAAGCGAGGATGAAGGGCGTTATAATCCGAAGGGAAAACAGCGATTAATTCGCTGATAAGGAGTGGAAACGGGACGGTCCATAGCGCACCCGACGGACGCCGTCGAGGTTCCCGCTGGCTCGGCCAGAGAACTTTGATAAGACCAACTCGTCGAGGGAGATGAGTTTGCGTTTTGTTCGCCCTCACGTTACTCAACGAAAGCTCGCCACAACGTAACCATCTTCCATCTGGCTTTTCCGTCATCGTCGTTCATCCGTTTTTCGCCATTTTGCCATTCATTTTTGGAGCTTATCAAATTTACCCGCCCAATTAAATTATCATTGAAAGTTATAACATTTTATACAATAACGTACAATTGAACAATTTAACTCGTATTCATGTGTTCCTCAACTATACAATAAATAATAAACTAAATGAATGAAATAAAAATAATTGCGAACCGACGAAAAAAACATTGTGATAAAAATCTCCATCGACGATTTATTATGACGGAAAATATTCGTTTCATTGCGTTATACGAAATAAAATGACAAAGCAAAAAAAAATGAAAAACTGAAACCACCGATACGAAGCTAGAGAGAATGGGTGTGCAAAAAGTGTATTTAAAAAAACAAACAAAAAAAAACATTGGATCATAATACAGCGGCAATTTTACACGGCACAGAAGTGGTAACGATGGGGGCTCGGAGGGGTTGTTAGCTGCATCCAACATCGTGCGCAGTCTCTCGCCTATTTTTACGCCTCCCAACCGCTTTCACATTATTTTATTTCTTTTTGTAATTCGTTTTTTTGTTTTGTTTCGTTTCAGTCGATTCCTTTTTTTTTTTTTTTGTAACTCCGTTGGTCGTTTTTGCTGGTGAGCGTTATAGCCGGAGGGTTGGTGTGTTCGTTGCTCCTGGGCATTGTATTTTACGCCTCGAAAGCTCGGAGCTTTGCCGGAGCGTGTTGCATGAACGCCGATGGGAAACTGCAATGGGAGAAACATAAAAAAATTTCCCCAAAGCGTATTCGCACCCCTCACGGTGAGTTAAGCTTCGTGCTCACAGTCTCTTGACTCAACTTCTTCCTCTGCCGATTCTTTTCATCATCATTTATTCTTCTTTGTTTTTTTCGATGTGCAAATTTTTTTCGGTACAATGTTAATAGTATTTTGGAACATTAATTGAACTAATGAATTAAAGAAATCAGCGATGACGTTCGGGTGAAAAAATGGGTAATGATATAAAGGATAGCGTTAACTATGTAACTACATAACCACAAAGATTGAAAAAATAGGACAAATGTCTGATATAAATGATTATAACGTTTTTACCCTCAGGATCGATTAAATTGTGACAATTAAATTGGTGATAATAATTTTTATGATTATTGTTAATTATTGAAATTTTATTCATCACAATGGCAATAACGTGATGATAATTCCCTTTTAGTTTGTCGAACTGAATTATATTCGATAAACGTGAAAATTCGGTATATTCATCCCAGCCCCATCGTGGAAAGTCATAAACGACCTTGGCAATGAGCTTTCACACGATCTCATCGAATAAAATTGTGCTCGATGATCCGACCCCTTGAGTACCGAATTAAGGGACTTGGAGTGAAAATCTTTGCAATTAATTTCCCCTCCTTTCGAAAAACTCGAACCACGATAAGAGCTTTGAAAATTTCACCAAAGAAAAGCTAAGGTAAGGGTTTCGCGGTGGTGGTTACGCCGCGGCGAGTACCGCAGAATCCCGGTTGGTGGGGTCCACTCTCTATTTGCTTGCTTTCTCCGTCTACCTGAGCTTTCGGTCACTCCCCGGGCTCTCGTAAAGCTGGCGTGTGGTTAAAGCTTCTCCTTTGGCAAGTTTAATACACTCGAGAAATTTTACGAGCACTCTTTTCGTCGCAGTCTTGACGTGAGGTACGAAAAAAAAAAAAAAAAAAAAAATCTATGAAAATTAATTAATGGTATCCAGGGGACGAATTAGAAACGTATTAATAACGTTTTAGCGTGGCTTTCGAAGTGAGAAATTACTAGAGCTGTGTCTTCGAAAATTGAAAAAAGTGTGATATGAAAGACTTTGGATTCGAGTCGATTAATTCTGTAGGAAAGCTTAAAGCAGACTGACATGGAGTTTAAGGGAGGATCATGGAACAGATTCAGAGATGACTGAATTTCCATTCCATTTCTCTTCGCGTCCGCTTTTTTGTCCTTGATACGATGGAATTGGTCGGTGCTTGCAAATGCGACAGTCGTGAAGTCGGTCAAAGTCGTCGGGAACAAAAATACTTCATCATTTTTCCAGCAACGCGAGACCCATGTCGTCGGAATCGAGCAAAAACCGTCATTTTATTTCTCGTCTTTCTTTTTTCTCTCTGAATTCGAAGGATAAAACGAAAAAAAAACACACACACGTGTGAACTCGACTATCGTCATTATTTCCTACCTTGATAAATATTTTTTAAAACAAGATATTTTCTGTCTAACCGTCATCTAGATGCTTGCTTCTTAAATCTGAAATAATTGTTCGTGAATAACTTCAGTGCAATAAAAATAAAACTGTAAAATAAACCATAGAAACAACAAATCATTAGCATTTTTATGTTTCATTGAGGATAATATTAAAGCCAATAAGAATTATGTTGAAGTAAAAGTCCCAGTTGCCTCGAGCATCCCTCCAAAAATAAATGATACAACATTAAAAAAATATAAATAACAACGTGTTCCCTGATTAGAGCAAAATAGCTCAATTAAGTAGTAAAAACATCGGTGAGTCAGACGTAAGCTGTATTGAGCCGGAACATCCGGAAAGGATGGGATGGAACAGATTCTCGTTTCTAATCATTATCCCCGATCTAATCGCCGCTATTCCGGGGCAAAGCGACTCCGTGGAACGGAGCGTTGAAATTATTTTTTCGCCCCTCGAGCGATACTTTCATCGCAAAAATAATCGACTTACCCCGACAAGCTATCGAGAACGAAGGCATTTCACGTTTTTTTTTATTCACTCCACAGTCGTTAAACCCGCGGCAACCGCGGAAAATCTTGCACTGGTGAGCCGTAAAAAAAAGTTATATTACCGGGCGATAAGTAGTACAAGCTGTGAATGGTCAGACGTGGATTTACGAGGTTGGATTATCAACGAGGTAGGTCGTAGCACCGAAACAAATCGCTCTTCCTCGTCACGTAACTGGACTTTCTTCCTCAAGGGAATAGTATATAAAAAAAAGCAATTATAATACATTCAATTACATTAATTAAAATAACCATCAGATTATATGTCTAAGTAATTGTATTATAATTACAAATATAATCTTTCGCAATCTCTGGCTAGTGAATATCTCAATCTTTATCGTGAAAAATCTTTATCTACATAGTCTTCTCCCATAAAAGATGCAAGAAAATCGATTACAATGTGAAAGCTCCGATCCAATAACAATTCCATAATAATATCCATAGCTTAATTCTACGAAGGGATGAATGAAAAGTCGCGAAAGTGCTTCGAAGGAAAGAACTCTTTGAAACGACTGTCTTATGGATCTGGCAAGATCTTGAAAAACCATGAAGGCTCTTGCCGACTGAACAAAAGTTTCCGAGTCTCATAATACCATGGAGGACACTTTCATCGATCTACCTTAGCTGAATAAGGACCCGAGCGTGGAATATCCTGCGACGCTCATCCCACATCTCTTTCTCCGTCTTTTTCATTCTGTTCCTCGTGTCTTCGCGTCTTTTCGTTTTACATCCTGAGAGATCCCGTATCGTTCGGCATGATAAAAAACGTGGAAAGACATCAGAAATTTCACTTTCCGATAAGGTTTCTCGACTCGTGGCCTTGCAATGTCGTATCGTCTATTTTGCGTCATCGTGCTTTCTCCCCGAGGACACGATTCCTTCTTCTTTGCGTCAATGTTGTTTCACCGTGGCCCTTTATCCGATGAAAACTCGATGAAAACATTTGCCTCACTCACTCACGTGGACTTCTCAATAAACTCGCCCTTCCCCCTTAACTGCCACTCCCCACACTCTTCGATGCATCCATCTTTATTTCTCTCGTTGATTTTCGCGCTTACGCGATTCACGAGGGAATACCCGGAGATCGATAACCCATGTGGCCAACCCGATCGACAAATTCCACTTTCGTTTGACATAAATTATTTACAACTTTAATTCTTAATTTTCCAAAAATATTTCGAGTTTTTTGTAATTGAGTCATCGTGATTAAGTCACGAGCACCAGAAATCCGTTCCATCGTGACTTTCGGCCTGCTTAACGCATGTGAACTACTATGACATTCAAAACTCGTGAAAAATATACATTTTTCACGAAAACAGACCTTTTTTCGTGACGAACCAGAATTTAAAAGAAAAAAAAATATCATTAAAAATTGTGATTGTCAACCATTTTTATGTACCGGAGAAGCAACGTTATCTTCTCTCTGGCCTTTGTATATTTTGTATCTGGCATTTTTTTTCGACATTGTTCGTTTTTTCTTCCCCTTCTCTCGTTGTCCCTGCGGATGCAGCCGGGACACGAGACGGGCCGACTAAATTCTATGGAAAGAATTTTTATCCTGGCGTTATACATATACATATATATATATATGTATATATACGTGAAAGAGGACTGGCAGAGACGGCTGATGCCTGCTTCCGACCAACGACGAGGAATAACGAGTATGCAAATGAGAAAGTCGTCTATCCCCAACCGGGGCCAGTCTCGCCAAACGTTTGAGTCAACTTCACCCGCATCATCCCTCCTCCTCCTTTGCCACTTCGTTCCTCGCCATCGCAGTTTCACCCGCGCTTTCGTAAATACGTAATAGCAGGAGCCACCACCGGAAGCTTCGTTTCAACCATCCACATAATAAAACCAAAGAAAAAGACGAAAAAAGACGAAAAATCGCAAATCTATTTATTTCGAGTGAAAACAAAACTAACGTTGTGGATGAATGAAAAATTATGTTATGTATTTGATTTGATAGATAATTAGGCATTGTTTTTGGTGATTACAGAGAACGAGTACGAATTTGTGGGGAAAGTGGATGGGCGTCGTACACGGTGACGAAGTTGAATATGTCTTTGGACATCCGCTCAACATGTCGCTGCAATACACGGATAAGGAGCGTGAACTTTCCACGAGAATGATACGCGCCTATTCGAGATTCGCATTTTTGGGGTGAGTTTTTACGTTGAAAGAAAAAAACAAAAACAAAAACAACAACAACAATAATGATCTAAAAATATGTCAACACAATGTTCATTATTACACATATATACACGCGAGAACAATTGATTTTATCTTGAAAATTAGTTTCACGATACAAAAAATATCTACTTCCTGTGCCAAAACATCGATCGAGTCCATCAATTTCTCGTAGACTCGTTGCACATGCTTATGAATATGAAAGATAATGACAACAGAATACTGAAAAAAATGATAACACAACATAAAGACAAGGACAAGGAAATAATTTTGTAGCAAAAAAATAAAATAAAAAAACCGAAAAAAGCGAAAACCAAAAAAGAAACACCATAAAATACGTTTTATAGATTTGAATAGCGTCATAAATCTTCAGAATACACGAGAACATCGTGGTAATAAAAATGAAGCAACATGGAAAATGTGTGCACTTCTCACATAGCACTATCAAATCCACATCCGTCGGTACATCTTTCTCCAATCTTCCTAACATTCATTCATCCTATCCGTTACATAGAACCTTCGGCCAAGTATATCTATATATATACCGGACCCTAATACGTTCACCGACCAAAATGCGCACCACCTGCGCTTGTCCCATGAGACCCAATCCTCTATCGATATCTTCTCGTTTCTTTTTTTTTTTCAACCATCTCGCAGAACCCCAAATTTGCCGTTGGGAACTTTTTTTCCCCTCCTCAACGATCTAATAAAAAATTCGTAGTGGATCGGGTAAATAAATATTTCACGTTTCGAAGACTTTTCTACATGAGTTCGTGCGCTTGACCATTTTACACGAAAGTTTCAAAATAATTATCTGCTTCTCTCAGCACGCGGAGGCCGACGTAATGGGTGAAGAAACTTCTGCTTCTTTTTTCTCAACCCTCTTCTAATGACAAATTTGTGGTGGGTCGATGATTGAATATTTTATGTTTCCCGAGCTCTTCTCCCTTGTTTTGAGCTTTTCACGTTCCACAGAGATGTTGGGAAGAAAACAAAAATCAACCCCTCTCAGCTGTGTACGACATCATGGGCGTAGAAACTCTTTTTTAATTACGAATTGCCTTGGCCTAATTATTCTAATTGTATTTGGAGCTTTGGCGATTATGAGCGAATTTTTTAGCTACTTTTCTAAGACTTTTATGTTTAACTCTTGGTTCGAGTTTGAGAGAGTCCTACATTATCGATGTTTTTGCATAGCAAATATTCTTCTCTTTTTATTTCTTTTGGAAATAAATTTTTGAAATTTATTTTTTATTTTTTATATTTATTATACTTTGCTCCATCAATTCATGAATAATTGATGAAGCAAAGTACAACCAACGATTATTGCCTCAAGATGAAAATAAAATCGTGAAAAAATGTTCGCCACAACCCGCAGAAACTTATCATGGTCTGAAAAGGAAAAAAGATAAAAAGTGATCAAGGGAGAGCGAGAGAGAGAGAGAGTGACAGAACAATAGAGAGGAGGAGAAAGGGGAGAGAAGATCCGATGATTCGAGAGGACATACAGACTCGTAGGTAGGGACAGGATGAAATTGCGATATACCAAACCCTGTTGGATACACCACTAGATCTCCCGGAAGCCAAATGTATTATTTATGTCATTTGTGGCCTTGTTCGGCACTCCCGACCATGATTGGCACGTCGTGTCTGTGGATGGATCATCGACGCGTGGTCCAGAAATCCCGGACGACGATCGATACTCATCCAATCCTCGTTTCGTGAAATTTTCGTCGAAATATTTTCTCACAATCACATAAATCATGTCCCTGACCCACAGGACACATAATCCTGGCCTTCATCGAAATATCATCTTATCTCAATCAGGTTCTCATTGTGACAAATTGTTTCTCCGTTTTTTCTTGACCCTCATTCCCTCACCCTCTTAATTGTCCGATGGTTTGATGGGAAGTCCTTCGATCGTGAGTAACAAAAGCTCGAGCTTTCACTACGATCTGTTGAACCAGGGATCCAGCAAACGAGATTTTCACGTTGGCTGACCGAACCATCGCACCGAGTGAATGGAAAATCACACATGTTGTCCTCCAATACCGTTTGATGGAAAGCTCGATGACGAAGCTTTGACATGTAAATTGGATGTGTCCGTAGATTGCATATTTTTGCATTTTCAAAAGGATCTTAACAGTCTGGAACCACCAACGAGTAATCCCAAAAAAAAAAAACAACTAGCTAGTCAATCCAGCTGGTCAACATCGAAAAACCCAATCTACGAATTTCCATTCATTCGAATCCCATGGCCAATTACTTTTATCACGAATAAAACACTATTTTCCATCCACTGTTCAGCAATCTCATCAACACGAAGGTTATCATTGTTGAATCCAGTCGGATCAACTCGGAAAGCTCATTAATGACGAAAATAATAATCTCGAAAGGACGATAATTGGAAACTGGCGACAAAATCATAATTCCTATCATCGTGTCCAACCGGAAATGTGATTAACCCAATATTGTCATTGTTGTGTAATTTTCAGACGATTATTCCAGTCCCTATTAATGTCCAGTGGAATCATCGAATTTCGACTGATCCGAATAACTCAAAAATTTCGTCGGATTACGAAAACGCAGGAGTTAGCGAGCGCGAAGATGAGGGTGGGGGAGGGGGGTTAAAGAGGAAAGGGTCACGAATGTGCGGCTTGTGGCGGAAAACAGGACGAATGTGGAGTTTGAGGTTAAAGCTCGTGGACCAGAGAAACGTTAGCTATACGCATTATCGACGACGATTATAAATTATTCGGAATCATGCGCATGCATGCCCTCAGTCCTGGGTATATACAGGCACATCCCGCCTTCCCCTCGTTCACCCCAATTTCCTCCCTTCCCACGGCGAGGCCGAGCATCCCCGACTCAAATCATCCCCCCTCGAAGCAGACCGCGTTATCCACCTCTCTATCGTAACGTATGCCAACGGTTAATCTTGTCGGTTTCCAGTTTCCGGAGAGAACACGTGTGTGTTTGTGTGTGTGTATTTATGTATGTGTTACTCACATTCGCGTGATGCTGCATCGGCACAGCTTTCCTCGATGAGTTTGCGGGAGCCTGGGTTACGTTGCCGACTAAATTTGGTTAAACGATGCGTTTCCTATTACTGTCATTGCATCGGCATAGTGCGTCGACAAAGTGCAATGATTTTGGTATCGGTGGGGCAGAAGAGTAGACAGGGGGAGGGTCGTGAGATACATTTAAATCGGTTAAAAATTGATGTGGGGTTGCTTTCGATGTGCGGAATGGGAAAGTGTGTGACATTGAGGAAAGACGACCAGGCAAATTAATGAAATGGAATTATTGGTTTGGTCCATTCAGGATCTCTACGGCAGGCCGTGTCAGGAATTAAAAAAAAATAGTATCTGTCAGTTCTAGGAGAGTTCTTTTGTCATGTCTTGTTTGATAACGTCGGAATTATAATTTTGATAATGATTTATTATTGAAAATTATTTATTTATCAAAAATTATGATATAAAAATGATTTATAATAAAATATTGAATATTTGTTTGAGATCAATTTATGCATATTTATATTATATAACATAGGTGTTAGACATTATGGGATTGGCTACACGATCGTATAAATGCAGCTTAAAATTTTATCATATAAATGTATGTGATTGCCCTGGGCCACATATTTCTACACATAACAAAAGTGGGACCAAATGACCCAAACGACATAGCTTTGTTTGCCACCTGTGGAAAAAAAAATTCAACAGATTTTCATTCCAACCCGACGAAAGTATGACGACATATCGAAAAATATTGAAATTAGGCACACAAGCGAAGCAATCACAATCCAATAGACATGATGATCAACAGAAATATTCCAGTCCATCGTCTCTCGAAACCCGAGCTCCGATAGTTCCACATTTTATCCATCCACAGAGCACCACAAAAAAAAACATACAATAACAAAATAAAAAAAAAACAAAAATTATCGCTCCGCTACAAGTAGATACCACAGTCATGAAAGGAGAATGGAGATTTCCCCGTGGACGAGACCCTCGTGAGATTTGCATTCATTTTCCGTACCCGGAAAAGACCCCGAGTTTCACATTGCCCACGCGTTTTAGTGGTTTCAACCGTACGTGTAAATAATAAGGCTGCACGTAGGGACGAGTTATCCAGCTCGACAACTCGAGTGTGTCAGAAGCATTCGCACTCGAGCCACCTCAGAATGGCGAAAGCTTCGAGATGGGAGTGGGGGGAGAAGTAAGGGGAGGGGGGAGGAAGGTGAAAGCCCGAGTCTTCGGGTAAGAGGACCCGGGGGTCTCGAACGATTCGTCCAACTGATTCCCAACCGTACATGTCCGATAAATAAACTCTTATTTTCTTCGCCTTTTTTCCCACCTCCACCACATCGCCCTATCCTTCACTGTTTTTTATTTTTTTATTTTTTTTAACTTTTTATCGACTGCAATTCTTCGTCATTCTCGTATCTTCGTTATTTCACTACTTTTTCTCTCTGGTCTTGCAGCTTAATTCTCTTTTACTTTTTACGTCTTCCTTATCTCATTTATTTGTCGTGCTTTGCCGTCTCGTGTCCATCACGCTTTTCTCCCTCGCACCACGGTGGCTTCACGTACCGGTCTTATCCACTTGTGTCTCTCACGACAATGGGACTCGCGAGACTCGACGCGAAATTGCACAAGACTGCTTGTCTCACTGTGCACTTTGTGTGTAATTGAAAAATAAAAGTACGCTGACGAAAAAAAAAAAAAAAACATAGTCAATGGTGGAAAATACTGTTTATTAGTCGTGGCAGTACGATAGACAAATGGATGTTCGTTATGCGATTTCGATGACCGATTGCGTTGACTCTGTTACACGGTAATCAATATGTTTTTTACTAAAAGTTTGCATTTAATCTGTAAAAGAATATTCGATTATTTTAATATCAGACACTTCATAACTATATAAACTAGCTTAACACGTAATAACCATAAATTGAATCCGAAAATTCATTTATGAGATTCCATATTGCACTCGAGAGTATATTTATATCAAACGACGAGAAGAATAACAACGAAGTTGGATGATTGTCATAAATTGACATGTGTCATTAAATGTAAAAGAATCAGCGATAATATGAACAACAGCGTTGATAGCAGGTGTAACGTCCGGATAGTTATCGTCATGGAATTTTCCTTTCCAATAAGCCCGGTGGATATATAACGAAATGGTCGAACGTTATAACGCACGACATTTTCTCGTATATCACGTATCAGGATCGATGATCAGGAGGGTATCGGAAACGTGCGAGAAGCCGGTGAGAAGCCGGACAGTGGATGGACATGTCGGATCGAAGCTCAGCTTGGTCGTGAAATGACACATCGACGACGACGACGACGACGAGATAAAACCGATCTCACGACTATCTCATAAGAAATTTATATTTCCCCCGATATCCCCTGTCCTTACGATCGTTTTATACACCAACGACTTTCGTTCGTTCCATTTCTATCTGCCACCTTCTCACATTCGTATTTGCACATCGTCGGCTATTTCGACGATAAAGAGAAAAAATAATTAATTCAGATTAGCTGGTTATCTCGTATTTCTCTATTCGTCGATTATTATATTCATAGATCAAAGTTCCACGAGTTACTTCGATCAATTTGAATAGTTGTGAAATTTTGGTCACGAAATTTTGGTTACCATTTGCCGAAATAGCAAACCCGCACGAAACACGAGAGTGTTTAACGCCAATTATCGAAATTTAATTACCATCGTTGATTGTCCCATTCGACGATGTGGCTGATAGAAGCCCGTGTCTAATGCTGTGTGCTGTGCGATGTGATAGTGAAACACACCGACGCACGCACCGAAATAACGAATACGTCTGATCGAACACCGACCGTTTCTACTTGATGATTCTGTGGGAGCGGGTTACGTGGTCGCAATGATTCTCGCTTCGTCTGGCAATAAATTAAATATTTCCAAGCACGCACAACGATTGGTTTCGCAAATGCGAAACAAATTACAAACGTGGAATCATTGATATACGATCGAATGGAAAAAAAATAAATCTGTCGAACGAATGATTCGTTGCTTGCGAAGCATTGAAACAGTGCGTTGCATGACAAAATTTTGTACGCCTGTCGAACGAAAAGAAATTAATTACATCGCACCGTGAATTCAAGTCTGACCGTACATTGACCCATTCTACTGAATCGTGTACTAACGGAAACGTCAATTTATTTCATAAGCAATCGTGAACCGAGTTACACGAAGGTAGGATGAAACAGACGAGTAACAGTTGAGTAATGAACCCACGATAGCTTGCAGCTGTGATAACGCAATTATCGATGTACCGATACGATATCCACAACCGCAGACGAGCCAGGTTCTAGGGTTTGCAAATATCTACAACGTTATCGATCATGTAACAGAACTGAGACGCGCAATATCCAATGACTTTATCGTTTTGCTATTAATCAAGGCCGACACAGTTCCTTACCCATTGCTATACTGATCCGATGGTCGATACGAATGAAAACAAAATAAAAATCGGACAAGTGCGAGTACGAATCGTGCCCTGAGGGTTTGATACCGTTATGTTATTGTAAAGCTTAGTATAAGCTTGATCCAATGATTATTTAGTGATAATTAGAAAGTTTGAGGTGTAATTTTCACGTATTTACTTGTGCTATGACAGCTTCCATCGTATTTCACGATTTTAGGTCAACGAAAACGTGGCATATTCATCTTGACAATCAGCGAGAGAAAAAACGATAAATAATGATAATTGTGTATAAAATTAGGAATGTTTGATTTACAGATTTTTTTTCCTTTACTGGTGTTATGAGATCTTCCTTCGTGCCACATTTCAAGATTCTAGGTCAACGAGAAGTAACTTATATATATTCTGATGATCAGTTAGTAAAAATAATAATCAATAATAATTCAGTATAGAATTGGAAATTAATGATTCTCGGACTTTTTCTTTAACTATGAGACCTTTCTTTTTGCCAAATTTCAAGATTCTAGATCAACCGAAAAAACTCTGATATTTGAAGGTCATTGAGTTGATGGACAGACGACAAAGTCATTGTATAAGAATTCCTTTTATTCAGAAGTACCGAATCCTAAAAACTACAATGCGATCACTTCAAACAAATTAAAAAATCTGAAAAGTTTCCTTTATCGTTGAGAAACATGAATATTGACAATATTTCGAGCAATCATTTTGATTTCACTGTTGCACAGACACACGTGAATATATATTTATATTTTTTGCTGAGAAAAAGCTCGTGAAATAAGCGCTTCGCGAACAGCGTCGTGGCGAACTGGAAAAGTGGCCCTTATCGAAGTCCACCAACTTCTCGTTTGTTTTTTACGCTCGAGGTGGCGCCTGTGGGGCCGATAAGAACGTGCGTGAAAGCACCTCGCTCCGTGCAGCCAAACCACGGGGAACCGAAGAAAAACAGCGGAACGAAAGCCGCATCGTGTGCTCGGATACGTGACGAGCCGGGCTTTCGGATCGGTCGTTCACGAGTACCGGTACGACCGTGGAAATTGCACCTACGTTCCTAAATCCCGTGTCTCGCTTGCTCCTTCGGGGGGCCGTGACAGGTCGTCGCGAAGACGACCCCCGACCACGGCGAAAGATCCGCGCGACGTTCCACCCACGAACCGAAAGTGTTCTCCCGGGACCTACTTCCTCGCGCCGTCTCCACTCTTCCCCATAACGTTCGGCCCAATACCTTTTCTTCGTTTTGACCCCTCCTCCCCACCCTTTATTCTTCTCGTTGTTCGACTTCTCGACCTTTTCGCCACTACGGAGAAACTACGTCAGTTCCGTTATCCATTCGAAACACCGTTGCTCGCAGTTCGAAGCGACAACCAATCGGAAAATTCTTCCGCAGGATTCACACACGATGCTCATGTTGCCACGACCTTTTTCCGAAGAATACAAAATCCGGGGAAATATATTTATTTTCACAATGGACCGCTGGATGGTCTGTTGAAAACTGGCAAATTGATCAAATGTTTGTGATTTTTGCAGATAAATTTTACAATTGACAAGAGGTGGAAGATTTTTTTTGGAAGATAGATTGTCTTTTTTTTTTACAAGGAATAAATTGGGAATTTTTCCGTCTTAAGTTTCACTTTGAGTCGAATTTTAAATTCAAGGTTATTCACTACCAAACGCAAAGACCTTTGACAGCCATCGATGGGGGCTACGTATCTGCTTGTTACCTCGTATGACACATGACAACTGATAATCCCCTGCGTTTCTCGCATTTCACAAGAAAAACGTCCAAGTGGCTGACTTCTCCGTTTTCTTCGTACCATTCACGTCCACCTCATATTTCCCGATTCCCCATTAGTTTCTTCGAAACTGAACTTTTAACGACCGATCATTTATTCAGCGTAGAGCTATCGAAATTCCCTGGAAAAAAGATAACAAAAAAAAATTTAGACTTTGGCTAATCACGAAACATCAATAAATAATAATTCGTTCTAAATTACAAAAAAAAAAAAAAAAAAACAACAATCCAACTAATCAATTCTTTCGGTTAGTTAATCTATTTTCCAAAAATAAAACTCCAAGAAAAATTCAAAATTTGAAATAAATCGATCATTCCACAAATCTAATTTTCAATGAACGTCTCCAACAAGAACCAACTTATACGCATAGGTTCAACGATATCGAACGAGGTGGTGGTTCGTTCATTAAATCCGTGAATATGAAGCGCGACGAGTATACTTTTCCTAATGAAAATTTCAAGAGCAATAAACCAACGTGAAATATTCAACGAGTTGAAGTACAGTTGCTTGCCAATGAACGTGCTGGCTGACAGATATATATATTCGTGTGGGGGTAAGCTTGTTTCACCCATTGGGACCGACTGCGACCCAAGTGGCGAAACTTGCTTTCGTATTCAGCACCGTGTACGACGACGCTTTCCACGTATAGAACCATATTTCGAGCGATGTAATAACGCCCTCTATCACGTGTATCCACGAAGCCAAACTAAATAACCCATCGCTTCTCCTGGCGGTCTTCTCGACCGAGACTTCCAGTCCTCGCCGACGATTGTCGACTCTGGCAATTAATAGTCGACCGTCTGACCAGTACCAACCGCATTCACTTACACTTGCAATCATCGCGCCATCCACGCCACATGCGATTTCCGTTTGCAACTTGCTTCACAAACATTCAACCTGTAACTCGACACGTTTTCCATGTGAATAACCAGACTAGACACTGGGACATCAAACAATTTGCACCAACAAATAATTTAACGAGAAAAAAAAATGATTTTGATGGTTTTTGTTACGTTTATATTGTGTAAAAGGTGATAACGTTTTTTTTTCTTTTCTTGTATTCTGTTGCAGTAAACCGACGGAAGGCGACGATTGGCCACCGTACACGAGAGATGAGCCTCAGTATTATATATTCAACGCGGAAAAGCACGGTCTCGGTAGAGGACCGCGCACGACTTCCTGTGCATTCTGGAACGAGTTTCTACCACGGCTAGAAGGAATCGCTGGTACGTGCTGCATTAAAAAAATGTTTTTTTTATTTTATTTTTTTATTTTTTTTATTTTGCTCGCTCGATCGCCTTCAAAGCCAACGGCTTCCATCGCTCTTTATGGTCTTCATTCGTCTTCGGATATCCAAGCGGAAAATAGCACAGGGTGATTCTCAGTGAAACCTGATGATTCTTGTGGGTGGGAGTCGATTCTGGAACGATAGAAATTTAGAACGCGCGATTATTCGAAGGATCAACATTAGGAACATGTATTGACAATAATAGATATCTATATAGTCGCACCATCCAGCGTTGGGGGTTTTTTAAGCAAATTCAATGACAAAAATTAAGCTCTTAATTAACGCCAAAATTGTCCAAATGACTTTGATAACTTTTGTTCGACTGGTTAGAATTATTTCAAAAATACCGATTATACCTTAAAAAAATTTAGAAATAGTAAAGTAAATAAATAAAAACAAATCTATTCGAAATAATTTCCAATAAAAATAAACATACGATTATATTAGTAAAAAAACATAATAAAATCAAAATAAATTGATTTCAAATGATTCTAATTAAAAATGATCGAGGTTAAATTTCAATTACAATGAATATCGTTTTTTCTTCTTCTGATAGTTATTATTGAAACTCAGCAATAAATAACGAACGACTGTCGAAAAAAAAATATATGCAAATTTAAAAAAAACCGAGTCAGCGAAAAGTAAAATTTCGATCGTCATTCGTTTATGACACATTTGAATCTGTGAGATAAATAATTCAGACATCGTGTGAGAGCAACCCCCTACTTTGGTCTCCAGTTTCGTCATACGCGATCGTTTTTCGTCGAAGCACAGAGCCAAATCGATCACGAACACACATCAACCCGCCCGGTCGCACACCATTCTCGACTTTATCATCCAATGTTATTGGTCCGCGCGAAACTGCAAACCTCTGTCGCCACCCCTCTCTTCGGCGATCGCGCTCCCGCCAGTTTGGTGCCGATCGTGTACCCCTCGCCCAATCCTTCGTGCTTTTCGCTGACGCTGTCGACTTTCACAATTTTGTAAACCCGGACTTTGCCGGACGCAGCTGTGGTTCACTCGCGCCCAATTTCAATCTTGAATTTTTATACTGACGTTTCATCGCCATCGGCGGTGATGAAGAAAAAAAAAAATCTTCGAAAATTCGATATTGCTTCTCGCCAACGTGTCGATATTGAAAAAAAAATTTATTTCGTCGCGAAACATGTTTGGGAATAAAAATCTTGAAACTTTGAAAAAAAAACAAAAAAATATTACCTCGAATATATGTTTTTTTGTATATTCAAAAAAAAGTTTCGACATCAGCATTGATTTTTTGTCTTTTGTGCAAAAATGTAATTTATTTATTTTTTTTTTTGCGATAAAGTTTGATTCAGATTTTATTTCCACAATTTTCGGTTGAACTTTCGAGTGTTTATTCGTGGCAATTGAAGCATGAAAAAATCAATTGAATTATATGAGTGATGAAAAAAAAAAACGTTCTATGGAATATCATGAACGAATGAGAGAATTATTTTTGTTCGGGATGCAGATTTTTCCGTGCATGTAGGCTGATCGAACTTTCATACGGAAGTATCAAAGCGAGGGTGTAAAGTGTTTGTCGAGGTGACCCTGCGAAACTGCGCCAACAGCCCGGGCACTTGGTGGAAAAAAAAAAATAACGAGACCATCGTCGTCGCTCACTCGGCCACACACACATACATACATACACACACACACACACACACACACACACACAAGGCTCGTCCTAATTAATGCTGGAACTCGCTTTCCCCCCAGTGGCTCCGTAACGAGGTCCTCTCGCGCAGTCTATTATTATTCCTTGCTACGTCTATCCTATCTCGCGTTCTAAGCGTGACACGTTTGTCGAGCGCTTCCAACCTTTCCGAAATAATCAACGAACGTTAATTTAATTCCAACTTGTAAATGACCTTGACGGTAGTTAAACCACGATATAAAGTCTAATTAGTATTTTCATTCGTCGTGCTATGTTTATTGAAAGAAGAAGAAATAATAATAATAATAAAGCATACAAATAAACCGTGAGAACTTAAACAATTGCCGAATTTTTTTCGATATTCATTGCCTCGTAGGGGAAACTTTTTTGCGTAAAAAAAAAATTATGGAAAAAATGATTGTTGTGAAATTAATAAAAAATTTGTCACCTTCATAAACATTTTATCGAATTTAAAATTATTACAGCAAAGTCTACTAGGACGGGCTATTTCATGTTGATTTTAATGTGTCAAGCTTACTCAAAGTTTCTCTGAAGTGAAGTTTCGATCGGATCGACAATGTAACATAGAATTAAAATTTTCACAATCTTTTGATAAATAAAAGAATTGAAAATTATTTTGAAAAAAAATGAATTCTCCAACTATTTCAAATGTCGATCAGAAGATCCAGAGTCAATTCGATTTTCAAACGTGCCTCCAGCGTAGAAAATTGCCCATTATTTCCGTCATGATTTTCCACGTTCGTCTTCCTCCGAAGGGAGCCACAATCGATCAGCATGTTTCCTCAAACAAATGGCTTCGCGAAGGTTGGAAAATAATGAGGAAGGCACGTGCAACGTTTTACCATGCTAGCTCGTTCGGAAAAATTCTTGTCGAACTCGTGATTAATGATGAAAAATTCCGTGACATAACGTCTCATAAGTCATACGAAAAATAATGTTTCTTTTTTGTTTTGGCATTCTGGGAAATGAAGGTCATTTACCAAAACTTTTTCCTGGTGGCTGTGACTTTTTTTTCGTCTAGCTTTCGGTAGTCACGATTCCAATGATTGTTCCAAACTAAAACAGAAAATTCGATCCATTGGGCGCGATACATGTATATATATAGTTTTTTTTTTTCAATTTTCCATGGACAATGAATTTTAATGCAAACAATTTTTTTTCTTCACAGAAGTGGAATTAATTCTGTTATTTAGATCAACAAATTCCGGGACTAATTCGTTTTTTTTTCTCAAGCTGCCTTTATCACTGCAAAATCGATGTTATTTTGATTATTTCATTTTTGACTGTTACAGATCCAGCGCCGGAAACCTGCAACGGTGCAGTAGCCTCGAGTGTATCCGCGGGAGTGAGGGACGTTCGTGGCTCGTTGATACTCCTCATACTTCCACTTCTGATCTTCACCGAGATCATCTAGGCGTGGATTGAATGTACTGCTCATGTGGTGGTTGTAGAGTGACCGTCTTCGACTGCCCGTCCGTACGTTTCGGCAATCGAAGCAACCCGGTGGATTTAAAAATGATAAAACAAAAAAATAACAATCCGAGGTGCGAGAGGACGAAAAAATAAAAAATAAAATACCAGAGAAAATAGGAAATCCATCAGAACGAACGGTGAGAATGGGTTTAAAAAATTGTAAAATTATGGAAAAAGCTTGAAATCGTGATGAAGTTGAGATAGAATGAAAAGCTCGTCGTTCAAGCTTGAAGCGAACGAATTATCGTGAGAAACGCTAAACGAGAAAGGACCAAAAGGGTTCGGAAAATTATTTTTTTCTCGAAGAAGACTAAAAAAAACGAACGAGGTTCAGAGTCGAGCCGCGGGTGATCGAAACGTGTTTTTTTTTTTTTTTTGGGGTATCGGTATCGCAAATTCGCTCACGATGAACGCGAAAAAAAAAGAATCGAAACAACAAAAGCTGATCAAACGGGTCAAGGAAAAAAAAACCGGTCGATGAAGAGCGAGTCTCGGGCGCGACGATAATCGACAGTTTAGATCGTAAATATAAAAAAAGACAGAAAAAAAAACGAACCAAAAAAAATTATCTTAAAAAGAAACTGAAGAAGGTTATGGCGATGAAGCGAAAAAATTTTAAAAGAAAAAAAAACAAATGGTTTAGGCGTTAAGCGGCACCGTGCAAGTTGTGTTATATATATATATATATATTCTCTACGTGATGTGTAGGATAGATATCAGAATATATCGCTGAGGGTCGCAGACGCCCCCCGACAAGATATTTTTAAGGGACGCCTAAATATTATACATAAAATAGATAAATTTAACAAAAAAAAAACATCAATATATAAATAAATATATATCTATACGAGTGACGATAATTGTTTTGGGACGTGTCGCGTCGTCCCAGAAAAGATGAGATGAGTCGAAAAAAAAAGAGAAAGAAATATAAAATAAATTAAAAAACTCGTTTAAATAGTCGTTCATATTGTTTCGCCATTGGTCAGTCAGAGCGCAATTAAGATGGTTAATTACGATTAATCCCATTGTTGAGAGTGTAATAACAATAATAAACGTCTTGCAACACGAGCCACAAGTTTTCGTTGATTAACGATTGAGAAAAAAAAAGACGAAGAATGAAAAACGAGAAGAAAAAAAAACAAACATAAAAAAAAGGATTAAAATCGACGAACCGCACGAAACGCGTCCAACGTGAATCTTCCATTTCGTACATATCACCTATACATACACGATACATATTGATATTTATAGAAAAGATTGATGAAACGAAGTTTGATCGGGAAAAAGAATGAAAAGAAGAAGAAATATATATATATAAATAAATTTAAAAAATAAAAAATAAAGAATAAAATATATATATATAAATGTAATTATACACGCGTATACATAAATCGAATAGCTGATCAGTGTACTAATTAACCACTCAACTAGTGTCGGATTACGATTTCGACACCCTCTGTAATTTATTTTATTCCATGATATTGTTCGTTCAATCAATCACAACGATGATTGAAAAAAAAAGATTCAAGTAGAAAAAAATTATTTGAAAAAGTATATTTTTTTTTTGTATTTCGCGAAATATTAAGTGACAGTGTTCGATCGATGGTCGTTATCGCTTGTGCAACGAAGCAAAGATGTCTTATCGAATGCGAAGACCTTGAAACAAGAGTGGTTAGAATAGTTCGAGGCTTCGTGTAGATTTGGTCTTTGAAAAAATAATTAAAATTTAGTTGTTGTTTTTTTAATATTCTTTCAATCGGAAAGGCATTAGTAGCTCTTGAGTAAAACGAGTAGAAATCAGAAAAAAAAAAATATCCATCACCACGACTACATAATACCACGCAAAAAAAAAAAAAAACCACGCAATTTTCCTGAATCACATATCATTAACCATTAATTAGTGTAATTATTAGTAATCGGCCGATGCAGCACCGACGTTTTTAGTGCCTCGAGTGAGAAACAGACAAAAAAATATGAAAAAAAAGGAAAGAAAAATTAGTGGGAGATAGAAAACGAGGTGAACTTTGTTGCAGCTATGCACAGGTGTGTTCGTTCAACGTCAAGCATATATCGTCACGCGTCGTTGATTAGCCCTTCATCACTTCTCCACCCTTTCCATTGAAAAATAAACACGTTCATGGTTGTTTTTTCTTAACAGATTATTATTTAATGCAGTTCCTCGATCACCCTCATTTGCACCTAGTTGTTTTTTCTGCAAATGTTAAGTTTCTATATTTTTTTCAATCTTCATTTATTTGCAGCTTGCAACTTTTCCGAATAAAGATGCAGTCCCGAAAAAAGCTGTTTTTGTTTTCATATCTATTCGATGCACCCTCATCTACGCGCGTACCGGAACTATCCCCAATGGACAATCACTCGGTTATTCACTCGTAGAATTTCAGCCGATTCGAGTGCTCGTTGCTGCAATTATATTTTACAAAAAAAAACAATAACAACATTATTCACCACTGTATCGAATGATTATTCGATGGGAAAAAAATATATATAAATATATTATGCATACATTTTTTTAAATTGAAAAATTGCGTGAGCAACGAGCATCCCGATTCGAAGAGATAAAGCCCCACGATCGTCACCTGTAATCCCATTTGCACTGGTTGTACCAAGGTCAATGTGACACTAACGATAAATGCAGGATCAATTAATACAGAATGGAAAAAAAACGAATCCGATTAGATTCACGAAAATAATTCAGCATGTTCAATGAGTCTGGATAAAGTTGAATAAAAAAAATAATAAAATAATAAAAGAGGTACGAATGTGTGGAAGTGAAGAAAGAAACGTGGAGGGTACCAGTTGACGATCTTTCGTATTCTTATACAATTCTTAAACTCATCGAGCTTGTGAACTTGGCACCCCGAATACAAAAATAATTACACTATAAAGAGAAACACTTACACACACATACACACACATATGCTAAACACATACACACACACACACACACACACACACACATACACCCACGACGTACGTGTGACATAAAGAAGAAGAAGAAAAAAAAGAAAAAAGAAAATATGAGGCGACGATTGGAGAAATCTCTATATAAATTTTGTATTTTCGTGTAGTTCGATAAAGGCTGTTTGAAACGCGGCTGCGTTTAGCGATTAATGAGACGAAGAAGAAAAAGAAAATCACACACACGACACAGAATAATAATGAGATAACAATTAATTGATAAACTAAACGTAGAGGAAAGACAGCGTTCGATTTATCGAACAGAGCTGTTGACGCCCCCTGTCCCCTGGCCCCCCTCTCCGCAAACCCAACGGCTAATCGACCAACGACTAATACGTCGAACTTACACGCGTCCTCCGAATTGCTGAACCCTTTAACCTCTGCGAAACATCCAAAGAAAAAAAATACCAACCGATAATCACCTGAAATTGTTTGTACAAAAGAATTTCAACGTTTCAATTGTAACATATAATATATTTAAAATATAGTGAAAGAACAAAAAAAAAGAAAAATAAATTAAATAACTTTAATTAACGTTGACATTGTCTAATGAAAATTATCGAATCGATTTACCGTTGCAGAAATGTTTAAACAAAAATTAGCAGTTTGAAAAATGTATGAACTTTTAAAAAACTATGATTTTGTTTATTTTTTTTTCGTCTCAGTCGACGTAGGGGAAGCAACGTAATGTAGAAAAAATTAAAAGAAAATTTGAAAAAAAAAAAAAAACTAAAAATAGAATCGAGATGAGGACGCGTGAGCCGATTGTATTATAGAAGTACTGCAGTGTGTCTAGTGTTCCTCACGACTCCTTCTGTATGAAGTCAATGTAGCTCGTAGACGTTTCGACCTTTAATGTTAATCGCAACTGAATTCCGCGTGAGATATTTCACAAACGTGGCCAGTTAAACGATGAAATATTGCAAATTACGACGATGATTAAGCTGTAAATAATAACGTTACATAAATCTATGACTTACGACTATAAAATGTACCTATTAAATTATCGCATAGTGATACATTTACGTATGTCGTTATATATATATTATATACATATATATAAATATATATTATATATATATATATAAATATATATAATACATATATTTGTAAACATGTATGTATATGTGTACCGCGTGACAGTGTTATTGATACGACGAAACGATTCGGGCGTGTATTCCTGTCGAGCTTGCATCCTCACGTGCTGTATTTACTATATACACATATATACATTAATTCCTACCATCATCCCATCATCATCATCTTCCCAATCTAACGCTACCAGCTTACCCCTCCCCCCCCCCTTCTCAATCCCTTCCACACCATCCAATTCTCGGCCACGATTATTCAATTTTGACAATTCAAATGACACGACGAATAAATTCGCTCAACGAGTTGAAACAATAAAACACCAAACCCGTGATCCCATTAGATTATCAAATCGTTTGTTAACAATTCAATCGTTCGTACAATTATCGAATTACGAATAATGTTAAATGCAATTCAGATATAAATTATTGTTTATTAAGAAGTTTTCAAATCAATCACAATTCAACTCATTAATTTCATTATTATTATTATTATTTTTCTAATTATAGGGTTGAAGGTATATTTGTAATTTGTAAAATTTGTGGAAATTACGATTGTTACGTAAAAAACCTAACAGAGATGGGATGGAACGTGAGTTTATGGATAAATTTTGAGGTTAGAATGAATTGGTTCACGTGAGAACGTCTTTGAGAATAACCCACAGCCCGAGCGACGGAGCAAATAAATATTACATATGTATAGAAATGGGAATGGTTAATGAGAGAAGCGAGATACGAAGCTCGGTTTCCATCGGTCATGATCGATCGTGGCCTGGATAAGGGTGAGAGTTAAGGACTTATCGATTCGACGGAATCGTAAGTTACCCGGGGACGTGATCATGCGTTTGATAATTTATACGGCATATTTTTGCGACCAACGAGATGGAATGGCGTTTTCCACGTTCTATCGTATGCCCCTCCCCCTTACCGCCCTTTCCCCTCACCCTTTGCTCCACATTATCTCTCTGGAGTCGATGAATTTACCCGATTGTAGGTCGGACCATTTTCGGTCGCAGCCCCAGTCACCACCAGAGCATTTGTCACATCGTAAAGAATTTCAATGAAAAAAAAAAAAAAAAAAAAAAATAAAAAATGAAAATGAAAAAAAAAAAATCAATTTATCGTGCAACGGTGAAATAAATTATTTGCGAATCAATCATACGTGAATATAGAATGCTAATTATTCACGATTTAAATTCAATCAATGGTTTATAAAAAAAAATAATGTCGAACGATCGGGACCATACTCTTCCTAGCGTCATCCACGCCCACGTACAATATACTTAGTCAATTAATAATAATATCAATTTCACCCTCGAACGATGAAGAAACAACAAATTGTCTGTCTCACAGATAGAATATTCGAATGTTTATTGTAACAACAACAACAACAAAAATGGAATACTCGTAAAAATGAAAAAGAACGAGAAAGACAGTAAATAACGTGGCTATTGATGATAAATCCTTCGTAGACTATATTTCCCACTCTCGATTGCTGGATCATCGAGTCACACGAGTTATTCTCACCCACTACACCTCTACTGTGTCATATTTCGTGCTACCGATCGCCCAACACACTCACACACACACACACACACACACACATCGCCATTTTCCAAACTTCATAACGAACGACTTTGTCAACGATATTGCGAAGCAACGCTTAATTAATTATTCGATTTAACACCAAGTGACGACAGAGGATTGACAATAATCGGATTATCGCAATCGCTCGAATGCTTTTTCATTTTATTTTTTAATTCCTTTTTTTTTTTTGTTAATTTCTATTCATTATTTTTTTTGGCCGAGCCGAACGACATGATGAATACGAAAATGTGTAGAGATAAATATTGTCGGTCCTCGAAAGACATTCGTATATATATAAATATATATTATAGGTTAGCACACACACAAACAATCGTGATAAACGGTCTCACGTGTCGATTATCGCTTTGGATTGCTTTTGATACATTGAGAATGTACGGAGTTGTTGTTGTTTTTTTTTTTTTTTTTTTTCATTTCTTCTCTTCTTCTTATCATTTGTCACTTGCTTTGACAACCGCGAACGACGAGAGATATGCGACGTATATTACGTTTAATGTTGTTAGGTTATACATAAATATAATAAATGTTAACGTTGTATGTAATTATTATATCTATACATATGTATATGGATATATATATATGTGTGTATATATATGATATATATATATATATATTATATTATATAATTGTATACATATAGATATATATTATATATACATAAAGCTGGAGCTATGTAACAGATCATTAAATGTAGTTAAATAAAGATAAATGAATTACACAAGACGAATTATGGAAATAACTTTTTTTTTTTTGCGTTATTATAATTCGCCCGAGTTTCGTGTGTCTGACCACACAACGAATTTTCCACTGTCCCGTGATACCCAAGTAGACGCTCAATTTCGAAAACTCTGCTTGAACTCAAATTCAATTACAAAACTTTTTCCGATATTTGCGTCGTACTTTTTTATTTATTCTTTGTTTTTTTTTTTTTTGTTTTTTTTTAATCATTCCGCTCGATTACTACGAGGCCTGCCGCTGAAATTCCGGTTTTGTTCTACGGCATCGTCACCGTTCTTGAATTATACATTTTTATTTTTTTTATTCACCCAATTTGCATTTTCCGGTTGTTCGTAAACTTTTTCCGTGACCTCAGTCGAATCGTATTGAAAAGTTTGGGTGTGAAACACACGTGGTGTTTCACCAATGGCGAATTAATAATTTTATTGCCATGTCAAAGTTTTGGAAAATGTTGTGATAATAATTCGATCGTAACACGTGTCGATTATTGTATCGAATTATTCATGTGCACGAAGGAAGAAAACATTTCGTCAACCCCGTCAATTCGGTTTGGTTGGACGTTGACGTGGATTTTCGACACCTAACGAATTTACGAAGAACTTGAAAAAAATCCCGAAGAAAACAAATCCATGACAAACGTGGCGAAACGAGATTTATCAAGAGAACACTCATATTCCATGCCCGAGGTGTTTTTGGTGATTACGATCGACCGTGATACGTGGAATCGTCAACAATTTGTCGCGAACAGGCTTCGCGAAGTCTTTCAAGACCTTGTGCCGGTTTTCCTAGACTCGACAATTTAATCCTTGAGAGACGAAACAAAAAATCGATTTTCGTACTCTCAGCTTGTATCGCGGTATTGTATTATTATAATAATGTATTATTATAATTCATTATTCATGGTATACACCTACGCAAAACCGGTAAAACATGGGACGATAATATCAATGGTATTTAGGAGCCGGAGGTCACCTGTCGATTTGGCAGAATCACATTATGATCTTTCCCATTTTTTCCTCCTACTTCAAAAATGACAAAAAAAAAACAACAAAAAAAAACAAAGGTTCAAAAACATCTGATACGATTAAGTCTCAATTTGTCAACCGATTTTTGTCACAAAAACAACAAAATGAGTAATTTCAATCGTAACAAAGTTCATTATCATTATTGTAATATTATAATAAAATTAAATATTATTATCATCATTATTACTATATTTCAATTAATGGACAGACTGAATGAATTTCAATTTCTTGTATTCAAGTCCATAATAGTGATAATAGTTTATTATTGCCAATAGATTCTTTTTTCATTTCGTTTATGTAATAAAAATTGGTAGACAAATCATACCGGACGTTTTTCAAACTTATTTTTTGGTATCTTTGAAATAAGAGAAAAAAATGGGAAAGACCATAACGTGATTCTGCAAAATCGGCATGATAATAATAATAATTATTATTATTGATATGTTTCAATGTAATAGTATTGATGAATTTTTATTTCCTGAATCGAATTTGATCGATTAACATCGAGTTCTCGTATTTTACGTGTAAAAAAGGAAAACAAACTATCTCATGCAAGCCCCAAGCTCTCGCTGGAAGGTTGACAGAGCACAGACTCAGCAGGACAGCCTGTGAAGGCGTCCAACGTGAGTTCGGTCAGTACCAGGTTTACCACTAAGGTCCAGATCTACTGCCTGCGTCTGACTGTAAACACCCCCGATCACTCACGCCTCGAACCTCCACAGAGGAGCTTAACCACAGACATCGCTGACTCAAAGGCTCAAGAAACACCGACGAAGTCCAATGAACTGATTGAAAGCTCGTGATTAATTATTCCCCGTAAATAACTCATCGTTACGTGACGAATAATTGTTAATCCAATTATGCATATATTTGAATATTCGTATTATTCTGTATAAAATATTCGAACAATCGATACAAATATTTAAATTCATGATTATGTTCATCGATGAATTCATACATTTGCATGATAAATAATCATATGACTGGAGAAAAAAAACATGTTTCGAATCACATTCGTGGCATACCGAAATTTCGATACATAATTGATGATTCAATTACAAAATTATTGTTCTTGCATAAATAGTTGATAATTCAGAACCATTGATCTCGCATCTGAAGGAGCTGTATGGACATTGAAAAGGACATTATTTTGAATCACAGCATCGGTCAACTGCTTGCATCTTAATTTGACATCAGCGTACAAATTACCTGATCAAATGACAATTAGGAACATTTCTTTTCAACTCGAGGGTGGATTTCTCATATTTCTTTTTCAGTTCGCCGCGAAAGTTGATGGTTGGTTTTTGGCGGCGAAACAGAAGAGAGGGTGCCCATTCGTACTGAGGACCCGGACGAAACTGTATAAGACTGAAGTCGGCAGCCGTAAGCCCGTTAGGGGCAATGTTTAGCCACCGTAGCTCAGCCGAAGCTTGCACGCGGCTAGCTAGGCGGAAGCTGGATCGATCGAACGTTATTTCCGGCATGCGCACCAGACTCGCCTCCGCGCTCACCTCATACTCGGTCTCTCTCTCTCCCTCTCTCTCTCCCTCTCTCTCTCTCCCTCTCTCTCTCTCTCTCTCTCTCTCTCTCTCTCTCTCTCTCTCTCTCTCTCTGTCTCTCTCCCTCTCTCTTTCTGTCTCGCTGTCTCTTTCTGTCTCTCTGTCTCTTTTTCGCTCTCTCTATCTGTGTCTCTCTGTCTATCTCTCGCTCTCTCCCTTTAACTCGTCCATCGCATAACTTTCCACGGTTAACTGCACCAACGAATTTAATTCATTCGTTCCCTGATCTCCAAAGTGTACTCCGGTTCGCAATGCTCGTCGAAATATATCTTTCCACCGCTCATACATTGGATCAGAACAGTTTGTTTTTTTCTTGTTTTGTTTTTTTTTGCAAGAAAAAAATATTTATTGCTTTTTTATTTAAAAAGATGATGATACGATGATATTTCGAAATAGTCAATTTTTTCATGTCATTGCCATCCATCCATGTCACTTCGAAGCCTTGAGAATATGTCTAATTAGATTTTCTCATTAGCATGATATTTTTTGAATATGTTGGTTTTATGATAATATATATGAATATTTATTCCCATCCGTTCTACTGTGGCAAAAACAATGTTTGATTTTGAATCGAGCGGAGTTTGCATCATTTTCGAGAGAATAAAAAATTGCTACACTTAGTTTAGGTTATTGTTGTCGTTGGTAAGAACATTATTTATTTTTGGGAAATTTTTTTTCGAGAAAACAAAGAGAAAAAATTCTAGATCGCATTTTATGCGAATTAGAATTTTTCAAATTTCACATGAATTGCCCTATGAATTTCAAACTACGAACGAAAGTTCGGTTACTAGAGACATATACAAGGGTATCTCCATGTGAATGAACCGTTTGAACCGATTTTCGTGAATTTCGGGGGTCTAAAAACCTTTAAAAGTCCGGAAAAATTGTTTTCCGCTTGGCTACAACAAAAACGACGTTCACTACAAACCTTTTCACACCCAACTCTATAAGATAAACGCATAAAAATCTATTTTCCCGACCCATCATTTTTCCCGAAAAAAAAAATTTTTTTTGTCAAAATAAATTTTTTTTTCATAAAAAAATCATTTTTTTTCTAATACAAACGTAAACTCGGTTACCAGAGACATATACAACAGTATCTGTACGTGAATCAACTGTTAGATCACCCATACAGAGCCATATCCATGTGAAAGAACCGTTTGAACCGATTTTCGTGAATTTTGGGGGTCTAAAAACCCTTCAAAGTCCGGAAAAATTGTTTTCGGCTTGGCTACAACAAAAACGACGTTCACTACAAACCTTTTCACACCCAACTCTATAAGATAAACGCATAAAAATCCATTTTCCCGACCCATCATTTTTCCCGAAAAAAAATTTTTTTCTTGTCAAAATAATTTTTTTTTCATAAAAAAATCATTTTTTTTTCTAATACAAACGTAAACTCGGTTACCAGAGACATATACGAGGGTATCTGTATGTGAATCAACTGTTAGATCATCCATACAGAGCCATATCCATGTGAAAAAACCGTTTGAACCGTTTTTCGTGAATTTTGGGGGTCTAAAAACCCTTAAAAGTCCGGAAAACTTTCTTTCGGCTTGGTTACAAACGAAACGACGTTTACTACAAACCTTTTCACACCCAACTCTTGAAGATTAACGCATAAGAATCGATTTTCATGACCCATCGATTTTCGTCAAAAAAAAATTTTTTTTCGTAAGAAATAATTTTTTTTTCATAAAAAAATCATTTTTTTTTCTAATACAAACGTAAACTTGGTTACCAGAGACATAAACAAGGGTATCTGTATGTGAATCAACTGTTAGGTCATCCATACAGAGGCATATCCATGTGAAAGAACCGTTTGAACCGATTTTCGTGAATTTTGGGGGTCTAAAAACCCTTAAAAGTCCGGAAAACTTTCTTTCGGCTTGGTTACAAACGAAACGACGTTTACTACAAACCTTTTCACACCCAACTCTTGAAGATTAACGCATAAGAATCGATTTTCATGACCCATCGATTTTCGTCAAAAAAAAATTTTTTTTCGTAAGAAATAATTTTTGTCCAACTACAAACGAAAATTCGGTTACTTGAATCATATACAATGGTATCTCGATGTGAATCAACTTATTGAGATGTAAAGTAGAACCTTGCCCATGGCTTCCTCATTATTTTACACATTTGCCATCGCTTCCTCTATGAGGAAGCCAAAATTGATCCACACATAGTTCCTCATAAAGGAATCTTTGGCAAATGTATAAAGTGATACGGAAGCCATAAGCAAGGTTCTACTATTTTCTATTATATCGAATTATGTTTAAAACTTGTGTGGAAGACATGTTTCCAATGTGAATCAGTTTGATGCAGTGCGGACAAAAAGATGTAGGATTTGTGCTTATTTTCATTACGACCATCATGTCATGCTGCATTTCTGTTTTTTTTTTTTTTTTTTAATTTTCCTAACTGCAGAAAACGAGTAACAGTTGGGTAATTCTTTTTTTTCCACATGGTATTAGGTCATTTGAAATGTGAAATTTCGTAAGCGTAGTTAAAAAAAATTGTAATCACAAAAAGCAAAAATTCTGCTCCATTCCGGATGCAAAGTCCGTCGGAAAATAACGTGAAAAGGGGTTTGCTCGACGAATTTCACGTATGCAACGTGCGTCTGTTTTTTTTATTTTAATTTTTTTTCACAGGGAGAAAAACAGAACGACGGGAAACTGTCGGCGTCAGACGAGGCCGAGATGGGAGGACAGTAATGTTCCGGGGCCGAAAAAACGAGTCGCGACACGAGTCGTACCACTGAAATAGACAGTTGCAAAATAAATGAAGTCCCTATCTCGTCTGGGCTTCTATTAATGCAGCTCATCCTGCTACTCGCGAGAGACTCCCACCGAGTCCTGACGAAGCTATTGATTCCCAGTTTATAAATACATCCTCGTGTGTTCATTACACATGCGATTTCTGATTTCGTCTCGAACAATGATGCCTCACTGCAAAATGTCAAAGAAAAAAAAATTTAATTAATGCGATTCATTCAGTTTATTTATAAAACAAAAATATATTTCTATATATTTCTATATAAAATATTTATAAAGTATTAAAAAATCCAGCTATACATTGGTAGCTACCACTTTTAATTTTTCCATTATATCGATGGTTTTTTTAATTTTGAAATCGATACTTCCTGATTGAGAATTTACGAGAAAAAAAAGTAGTCAATTTTTATTGAATTCACTGATTGAAAGCTACATTCTTGACCTTTTCCGATATTTTTGAATTGACAGTTTAGAAATTGGAGAGAGATGGACACTTTGATGACGACTTTAAAAACTAATATCTCGAGATTGAAGGGTTGAAATGAAAAGGTCTCGCAACCTTTTAAGTTGCATTCGAGGAGACCTATCGAAAAACACCTCGCTCGATGGGGTGAGCAAAAGAAAATTCAAGTTTAGTTTTTAATCTGTGGGAGGGGGTCAATTTTTTTTTTCCATGTTATCATTTCTGTTTTTGGGGTCATCGATCGACGTCTGTGTACCAAATTTCATCTTAATCGATATGTAAATGAGAAAATGGGAGGACTGTGACATACAAACGGACGGACGGACGGACAGACCGAAACCATAAGGGTTCCCGGACTTCAACGGAACCCTGAAAATGTCGTCATTGCAATTTGAGATGTTGGACAAGTTTAAGTCGCTCATGCCTCGCTTTCGTGGATCGTTAAAGCCTTTGCGGCGGTCGGATCGACTTGTAATTCGTCGCGGAGGGTACGTAACATTCTGAAACCTTCGGGAAAACTTTGGGAACGAGCGGGGGGGGGGAGCTTTGCCCGAAACGTCGGTGAGCCGGTTGGCAGGGCGCGACGAAAAACGGAAGTTCAACACTCTCGTGATAAACTTTGTACGCTTCGCGCGGCGTCAAAAGTTTATCGTTCGAATATATATTATATATATATATATATATATATATATATATATATATATATATATATATATATATATATATATATATATATATATATATATATATATATATATATATATATATATATATATATAAATACGCTTGCGGATTACAGAACCGAAGACGGTTCGATCGTTCGGCCGGGGATATCGCGTTTTATCCGGTCCTTCGGCGACTCATAATGCGACGAGTGTTCGTCGCGTCGATAACAATGAATTCGCAATTCTTTCATGTCCATCGATAATAATCTTTGTGAGCTCAAATTGCTCTAAGTACACGTAATTAGGGTCTCTCAATTAAAAACTACGAATACTTAATTGAAAACTAGGAATTATCGTAATACATATTATTATTATTATAACTATAATTATTATCGTCATTACTATTTTTTTCGTTTTTTTTTTAAATGATGTTTACTCTAATTACTATCATATTATATAATAATAATTATTATTATTAAACTTAACTCAGAGCTTGTCCCAGCACAATAAAAAATGTGTATTCATCTTCTGGTTTTTGTAATCGGTTAATGTTTGGTTGTCGAAGAATTAGTTGAAATAAATGGAAATCTTCGTGGAACACGATTTCGTGATATCAGCTAAAAAATCAGGTGAGCGCCAGCTAGACAGAGCCGGCTCATGAAAAACGTGATAAAACGTTGCAACTCTGCGGTGTTATTTTTTTTTTTGTTCCAAAGCTAAGCCCGAGGCTCAACATGCTCGATGAAAAGATGCAGTTCCCGTCCCATTAAAAGCCAATAAGGAAAAGAATAAATTGTCTGAGCGTCTCGGATACATTCTACTTAAAAGATCGAACGAAAAAAAAAATTATCGTCGACAAACCTGTTTTCAAAATTAGTCGAACCGCTATTATTTCCTGTTTAGTTTTCGATGACAATAAAATTGATTATTTTACACGACTGCAATCGTCGGGCCAATCGAGTACACGTGATACTGAGCTACTTTTGTGTTTGCTAAGCCACGGTAATTTGGGCCAGGAAAATACAACGATTTGATTCAGAAATTATTTAGGGGGCATTCACACCTGGAAATCTTTTTTTTTCTTCCATTTTGGTGCGAGAGAGTAACTATACAAAAGTATATAGTCAAATTCTTATCTAGAGGAGAGTTGCCTGTTGTTCAGGCATTTTCAGGTGAATTTTCCGGATTTTTTTTAGAGACAAATTTTGGGTCTATTGCAATGAAACTTTTTTTGCGACATGGTAGAACTATTTCGAAGTTCAACTATTTTGTCAAAAAAAACTTGCTGATGATCATAGTTCAGAAAAAGAACATATTGTACTTCTATCCTTATTCGTCTCGACGTTTTTTTTCGAACTTTCACTTTTTTGGGTTTGGGTTCTACGTGTCAATGATGATGGGGAAAAAATTCAAATGCAGTAAAATCAGGCAAATGATAATCAAATTGAGAGAGCACTCAAGAAGCGATGACTGATGATTTTGATGATCATTTTGTTTTCCCGCGAAATCATACATTCATTTTGAAAATCCGATTAATGACGCAGAAGTAGCCATGTAAATCATTCGGCTCCTACACTCGTCCCATTATTGCAGATCCTGTCTGGGAGAGTAGCTGGTGTTCCATTGAAGCGCGAGATTCTCACGCGCAGCGATAGCGCGCATCTCAATAATTAATACGAATTTATCGAGGAGTTCTCGGCTCTTCGTTACCGGTTTCCACGGTAATTCAGTTTTTTTTTTTTTGCTTCTCGTTCGAAAGAGTCCAGATAAGAAAGTCCAATGAAAATATTTTTGAAAATCATTTTTCGTGCGGTTCGAGTCAATGATGTTGGGTCGTTGTAAATTCATAGATAAAGTTGTATCATAATACACGTCATTTTTTTATTTTCGAAGAATATTTTAGGTTAGAAAGAAAAAATCCGAGACGATCCATTTTTTTTGTCCGGAAAGTTCGTGCTGATTGTCGGTAGGTGGCACTAGAATAGGCCTGAACATTTTAGAATCATTGGAAAAAAAATTAAAAATTACGTATTCTAGAAAGTGATATTTTATGCATCCATAAAAAAAAATTGTTTAAGGTAGATTGATTTCCAGGGTCCCGTAGAAGTCTAGAAATCCTAATGGTTTCGATCAGTCTGTCCGTCCGTCTGTCTGTATTTCACAGTGCTGCCATTCATTCATTTATGTACCGATTAAGATGAAATTTGGTACACAGACATCGATCGATGACGACAAAAACATAAATGATAACATAAAAAAAATTGACCCCCCTCCCACAGATTAAAAAGTAAACTCGAAATTTTTTTTTGCTCACCCCATCAAGTGAGGTGTTTTTCGATAGGTCTCCTCGAATGCAACTTAAAATGTTGCGAGACTTTTTTATTTCAACCCTTCAGTCACGAGATATTCGTTTTCAAAGTCGTCATCAAAGTGTCCACCCCTCCCAAATTTCTAGATTGTCAATTCAAAAATATCGGAAAGGGTCTAGAACCTAGCTTTTAATTAGTACATTCAATAAAAATTATAACGAACACTGCAGCAAAAATATTCTGCGAAAAACATAAAAATACACAGTTTCCGTTAACGCTTTTGTGAAGATTACATCTTTCGCCATTGGCTACTGCAGAATGAACCAGGGAACCGCATCACGTGCGTGCCCAATACGCTACTTGACTACTTATTTTTTTCTTCTTCTTATTTTATTTGCGATAATTAAATTATGAAGGGTTCATAACCCGTGTAGCAACCCTTAGATTTTCCAACCCTCCGCCATCACGGGTCTGTGACCCTCTTCAACGCGTGCTTCATATTCATCGGTCCATCGTAACTCGTTGTTTAATTTGCAATATATTCCCGAGGGACGCGTGTGGGACGTTGCCCCTGAAAGAACATTGGAAACGCGTAGTGGCGTATCACGAGAGGCTCCGAGATGCACTCGGTGCATCGACGATTAATGCGTTAACTCGACCGCTGTCACCGGGGAAATCTTTTCTCGGGGTCGTTATCCCGTCCAGCAACAGCAACAGCATCTTTTTAACATTATTTTTCTTATTTCTTATAATTCTTAGCTTCAAATTCAAAATTATGCCATTTCACGATGTGTCATCAAAAATGTATATAATTCGAGTCATGATGATCACGAAATTAAATTCAATAAAAAATAACTGATAGCCTTTTCAAATTTTCATGGTAATTATCACAATTTTTTAATTATTTCACAATATTTATTTTTCTACATTTCCGCCAATCCCGTTACTCGGACGAAAAATTGCATCAGGTCTAAAAATGTATTTCAAAGTCCCAAAACCTGAACAACATTTTTTTCAGCAAAAACCATACTCATCGAAATACTCGAATTTATCTATCGATTGACAATTATGATCAAATGTGGCCAGCAAAAAAAAAAACTCATTTAAATTTAATTGCCTGGATCTGTCAGCCAATCTGTTATTTTGGCGTAATACAACATTCGATTGAGTCCGGATAAAATGATGAATATTTCGTTGAAAAATATCGATGGGAATCACGGAGAAATGTGGCTAAAGAAAGGCGAGGGAAATGGTGGCGCGAGTTTGGACAAAGATGACTTCACCTTGACATCGGACTCGAGCACGGACGTCGGGGTGTGGGAGAGGGGCAAGGAGCGCTCTTTTGAACCGCTCGGGCGCACACCGAAGGCTTGATTGACTCGTTGATGGTGTACGTGCGACACAGCCCCGCGAATATATAAAACCATGGGAGTCCGGCGTGGCCGACTATTAGTTCGGATCGAGCAGGTTGGACACGACTCATCGCTCCCAAGTCATTTCATCGTGAAAAACGAAGAAACAAAAAAAAAAGGAAAATAAAAAAATAAAATAAAAATCTTTATCAACGTTGCACAACACATCGAACGCGTTTATGACATTTTTTTTCGAATTCACAAAATCTTTCTCGATCTGAACTGTGACCCTCTCCGACCTGCATAGCTTTTTACTTTCGGAATTACCAAAAAACAAAACCTTTCACCAAAAAAAAAGTGTTTCGAGTAGCCTCAGTGACAAATCTATTTTTTTTTTTAATTTTAATCGAAAAACGTAAATCAAAATAACGCTTGAAAAATGAATAAAATTCAAAATATGCGAATTGGTGGAAACAGCAGTGAGTGGAGGTGGATTCTCTCACTGATCGTCGTTCTGTGTTCAATCGTCGCGACTTCGGCCACCTGTTATCGAAAAACCATTCTTCGTAAGTACGACAAAAATTTTGTTGTTAAAAAGTGATGCCAAAAAAAAATGTAGAGAAAAGACACTCAATCAGCCAAAATAGAATAAAGGAATTGACTATTAAAGATCGTCAGGTGTAAAAGAAAAAGAAAAAACAAATTTAGAAATTGATTTTCAAACATTATGATGTCACGATTCGATTCGAATCAATCTGGACTCATCAGTGGATAATTATGCCGAAACGTGTTGGTCGTAAAATTATTTTACGATTTCCGTGAAACTCGGAATAACTTTCGTGGGACGCCCGAAGTTCATGAACTTGCGATAGCCGGATGGTGAATTGACAACTGGTCAGTGGGCTACCTGGTTCCATGTATCACAGTAGCGTATACAGATATACTATATACGTACACTTGTTCGTTGAGACACTGCCACGAGAAAACTAGACAGTCCGGTGCTAATTTTCGTGCGACTCTTCCATAACTATATAGCGATATCGAAGACTTTCGTGGAACCGGAGGAACGACCGCAACCCCGAAACTTGTTTATTTTTATTTATTTTTTTATTTTATTTTTCTTACCTTTTAATTTTCAATTCAATCTCGAGACCACGTGTTCGTCTCTCGTGTCGTGACTCTCCACCTGAGATCGTTTAATCAAATACAGTAAAAAATTTTAAGTACGAATAATTCTAATTGAACATTTTTTTCAATCAGTTCTCAGCTTCGTAAATAAATAAACAAATAAAATAAATAGATTTAACAGACGAAACAATTTTCAATAACATTATTGATGAAAAAAAATTATATTAAAATATGGAGAATAATAAAATATATAGATAATTTTTTTATTTGTTAAACAAACATTTACAATAATTTGTCAAACGTGAACGTCCATCTAGTAACGACCCTTTGAACATGTATATATATGTTTTATCAGAAAAAAAAAGAATTATCCATGTGTCGAAGTGAAACGAAAACGAATTGTTGGAGCGAAGGAATTAGAAATGGCCATTGGAGTGAGAAAATGCAGAAGAGACAAGTGATGGAGAAGTCGCACCCTGGGGTCCCCGAGTACAGTATAAACCCTCGAAATCCTCTTGACCTCGCGCAGCCCCGAGCTTCCCAACCCCCACAGTCGTCCCAACCTCCCGCTCGCTCACCCTCTTTAAAGCAGCCCTCGGGTCCCACGCTTGCCCGAACAAGAAAATGGATTGCTCCACTGGAACCAACCACCTCAAACTAATGACGTGGCCCACCCAGTCCCATGCATACAACATCACCCGCACGTTCGTCGCTTTTCATTTTTTATTTATTTTTTACTTACTTTTTTATTGTTATTTTTTTTTCGTAAACATGTTTTCAACCGCTAGCTGCACTCCCGTGCCGAAACGTGGTGTACTAAGAGCGATAAATATTGTTTCCCAAACGGGATACTGTAGAATTTATTTCGTTGAATCTCATACAATCGGTCAACGTGTTCATAAACTCGTCCATCATAACAGTCCGACGTACACCTATGCAGAAGGGATGAAAAACAAATTGAAAATTGTGATACGATCGAAAAAAAAAATAGAAGATCGTGTTGATAACCTGATTTATTATTCAATATTTTTTTGCTATTTTTTTTTACTATTCATATTTAACTATTTACTTTTTACTATTTTGTTTACGTTTTTTACTATTAAAAAAAAAACAGTGCTTCATTTATATCTAAATGAAGGATGTCAATCGATGAATTATGGAAGATTGGATTTTCGAATAAATTCATTTGGCAGAATTATCGGCAAATATTTTTTTTTTAGTTTCCAGATGACATTTTTTTGACAAAAAAATGGTTATTTTGAAGTAAAAAAAAGAATTTCCCTTTTTATCGATAACATTTTTTTTTTCAAAATTAGATTTAAACGTAGATTACCCCCCCCCCCTACCCCTTTGACGATAAATCAGATAATACTACAAATAGTACTCGTGGCACGTGGCCCGACCGCATTGCACGTTCTATTCATCGACTCGCCTCTTGTCATTGACTGAGTTCGAACTCGACCGCGTTCCAACGAATGAATGAATGAACGTAACAGCGACTGCACTGTTGTACTATGGTTGTACTCGATCAGGAAACAGAGTGAGGTTGGGTCACTGGTTGTCACACACGAGTTCCATGTTACACGATAATTGCCAATAATGTATCCCAATACTTTCCACCAAACCCATTCTCAACTGAAAATCATAATCAAAAATATTATTCACATGAATTGAACGTTTTTATTTCATAAAAATAATTTATCATTATTTTTCCTTTACACTTGAATTCGATAATAAAATCTTCTAAGCAATGCAATCTAATAAGATTAATTTGTGTTATTGAAAAAAAATGTAAATATAATTTTTTCGAAAATTTATAAATAAATTTTGAGCTGTGTTTGATTCGATGGAAAATAATTTGCCAGACTCGTCGAGTGTCAATAAAAATTTGCTTTGACGAATGTTCGCATGGGCGTTTTGTAGTTGGTAACTATTTCAACAGGAAATTAGATAGGCTGGGCTTGTGTCATACTTCTCGCTGTTTTGTTTGTGCTCGTTGGATGGTTATTTGTGTTTGGAATTGCACACAAATGCGAGACAAGTCGAACGAGTGAGTTTGGTCGAACGTTGGCCATTATTGCATCGGGGCTAATCATTTCGTGGGAAAGCAACGCTCCACTGACTCTACGAGTTAATGGAACGTCACTGATCGACCATTCGCACTCTTTTGTACATTGTTTGTGGGTATAAAAAATAAATTTTATTATCAGGTCGAGATTACGTCAGATTGATGCTATTTGACAATGACTCTCGTCGTCAAATCAATTGATCGGGCATCGGAGCACCTACACAATATTGTACCCGGGCTAGTGACAATTATTATCCATTTATGGAATAATTGAAGATATTTTTCATCAAATTTTACAGACCAATTTTCATGTGATCAATTTCAAAACCATGATTTCAATGATTCTTGGTGTGAAACTTAGAAATACACTCCAATTTTTATAAAAGCCCCGATGGGTCGGTAATTGAGCTATATATTTAACATAAGTCAATTACCGATAATTAATTGAATTATCGGTAACTAAGCTCAATTGCCGATAATTAAAATAACAAATATTGAACCAGGATGTTAAAAAATTGTCGAATAAATATTCGTTCGATATTTCTCCTTAACACCTTAAAATTGGTTGGACCGGAGCCATCGATCAAGAAGCGAATCATCAATTAACATGATTCTCGAATAATAAAAATTCTTAACTCGTAAAAATGTTAAAAATAATTTTTTTTTTAGATAGATCGAAAAATGCATTGATAATCATCTAATTATCAAAGAATAATCAGTTTACGTCAAATAATCACAAAAATCGTGGCAAAAAAAAATACAAAACGAACTGAAAAACAAATGAAAATTACGTGTGAATTTATTAGCCTTGCAAATAATTAACTCCCGCGAAATTCTCGATTATTTTATTTTATTTTTTTTTTTTCATTTTTTTTTAACTTTTTGTTCGTTACGGAGACCAGTCTCGTCGGCATCCAATTTCTGGATGAACGCGAGATAAAACGTTGATTTACGAGTGCGATATTCGTTCGCCGCGGGAATTCGCTAATGATTTTGCAACGACTCGTTCCCCGCGCGAGTCCAAGGTGTGCATCATAGTCCCCCATTAGCATATATTCGCGAGCACGGGAGGCTCAGCCCGTGTTGCGATCTGGGGGTCCGAAAAATCGTGCAGAGAACAAGAAAAAAAAAAAAAAAAAAGGTTTCGTGGAATATAGTCCAGACCTTGTTGGTTTACCTTTGTCCCAAGGTAAATACGTTAATTTCGCACAAAGACCGCACGATGAATAAGTCACTCGCGGCCACGGTTCGCAGCTTCCTACACGTTTCAAACGCACGTGCGTGACACACATACTCCCCACCCCGTCGACCGAGCGAATCGTTTCCGCGCAAGGTTGCCCCTGAAATCCCCCGGACTCATATTGTCGGAATACATTTTTCATCGTTTCATAATCGCTACAGATACACGCTCGTGACACATGCGATCGGGTTCGAGTGGAATTTAAGGAAAATTCAAAACACACCTTAAAACAATTTGAGAAATATTTAACGTATCATTTGTTGAAAAGTTCGAAATCGTACGAATATAAGAAGAAAAGAAAATTATTATTTTTTTTTTTTTAGGGTTTGGCATGCGGTGACTGAAATTTACAAAGAATTCAAAACGCACCTCAAACTAATGTGAGAAATATTCTACGTATCATTTGTTAAAAAACTCGAACCGTACGAATATGAGAAAAAAAGAAAATTAATTTTTTTTTGAGGGTTCAAAATGCGATGACGCGTATTTATTTTTCGAACCGAAACTTTTTTCAATGTGGTGATCGTGAATAATGAAATTGTGATTCTTTCACGTGGCATTTGAACAGGCTTTCCTGTGACCGAAGTCCGACGATGAATTTCGGAATTTGTGGGAAAGATAGGTTCTTGGATGACGAACTCGAAAGAATGAGGAAGAAACCTTTCGAGATTCCACTTTGCAATTTAATTTTTAATTCTTGTGTTGTCTAGAAAACTGCTGTGTCGAATTTCGTGGCTGAGTTTATAATTTTAAGAAGAAAGAAAAAATTATTATTGAATTATTAAAATTTAAATTGAATCCTTAAATAAAAACAAAAGTTAAATTGAATTAATAATTAAATAAAAAAATCATGCAATTAGTTTTCACGATTTTTTATTCGATTATCAATTATCAACAGTTTTAACAATTTCAAGACTGAGATTTCGAGTTCGAAAAAATTTCAGATCCCCAGTTTATTGATACACATTGTCCAACAGAAATGCAAAAATAAATAAATAAAATTACTTTTTAAAACATTTTTCCAAAATTTCGTTAATTTCGAAGCTCCAATCTCGAACGATGAAAAATTCGAAGGCAAACGAAAAAAAAAACACGAAATTTTGCGGTGTGATCGAGCAAAATGAATAAATGAATAAAGTGTACGACGATAAATCATGTGACTAAACGTTCCGCGGTCGTCGTTCCGTATGCGAAAAAAAAGCATGGACGCGGCAACATAACCGCGGTTGAGATCAGCCGAAGAGAAAGCGAAATCTCGAACTTGGCCTCCAGTCGAGAATTTAAATTAATAATTATTTCACGAACGAGAGTCGTTGGTCTCGATGCTCCACGCCGCGCCGTCTGCCACGCTACCTTTCCGCCATCCCCACCAACTCCGTTTTTTTTTCTTCCCATCCTCATCCGATAAGCACCACAACGACGCGTTGTACACCAACCACATACCCGAAATGCTTCAACGAGGTTGCATTATAATACCCGACGAGTTTGCACGTTCAACATTTTCATCCTTCGCTCGAGAGATAAAATAATAAATCAATTGTTTCACCAATTACGAAATCACCGCCTCAACGAGTCGTTGCAAATTGCATTTTTTTCCATCCAAGGTTCCTCCGTCTTGCACCGAGATCAAAACAAATAATCCGAATAATAAAATCAACAAATATATAATTAATAATCAAACGAATAATTATTATTTATTATTTTTCGAAACTTTTACGATTCTACGACCAAACTTTTTTATTGCTACATTATTTCCCCATTGATTCTTAATGAAACAACATTTTCATCTTATTAAAACAAAATTATTTTCAAAAGAAATTTAAAAAAAAAGAGAAACAAAATATTTGCTATTCGATAATTAAATAAATATAATTTGACCAAAGCAATTCGTAATAATAATAATTATTATTGTTGAGTTTTTATTTTCGATTCGTCCTCAAACGATACACAAAATAAAACACCAGAAAAAAAAAACTAATCAAAAAATACAACGAAAAAAAAACACTAACCAGATATTGAAACTTATGACTATCGTTTATCCATATTTCGCACTTCATGGCCGAAAAACATCCTAGAAGTGAATACTGGAAATGCAATATCATTCCTCGAACCTTTCAAAAGCGAACCAAATGTAAATTCGTTGTCAGTCCGATGATCCAACCAAATTATAGTTCGCGACGACAATTTTTTTCCCTCCTCTCTTTCGGCAAATGTTAAAGCATCGAAACGATTCCCACCGATGATTATCGAAGGTCTCCCAGATCCTGCGTGCAACCGCACAGAAAACACGCTTGGCCGGCTACGAAACAGGATTCGGCTGTTCTATCAACTGTTGAGCGAATTTATGTCACACACTCGTGGACCACAACGTTTCATAAATCTCCCATTGACTCGGAAATAATAATTCGAATGCGAAATGGCTTCCCGAATATAAATGGCTAACAACATTTCATAACGATTGTTCGCTTTGTTTTCATCTATCAGCGTTAAGCAAAACCTATTTTCAGGACCTTTCCTTCCACATCCTGCATAACCCATGATCGCATCCTACAAAATCGATTGCATTCCATACGCCTGTACTGATTGATCGGACATTGCTTTATCAAACCTGTCGACCGCTCGTGGACTCGTTGTATAAAAAAACCCATCACCCAAATCAGAAACTCGAATTACACGTACGCAACGTTAAACTCAGAACTAGCGTAGCGACTCGAAAATGTCAAAAAAAAATCAAAATCATGATATTTACGAAACAACGAAAAATAATTATTTTTCTTTACAGGCCCTCCTGGTGTTACCTGCAAGGAAAAACAAACTATTATAGACGAACATAATCGTCTTCGGCAATTAATCGCACTTGGACAAATCAATGGACAACCCGGTGCTGCCAATATGATGGAACTGGTGAGAAATTGAAATTTATAACTAGAAACAATTTGATAACAATAATCTGTATTAAATACTAATCGGTTTCAGGCTCAAATGAATAAATCAATAATAATAATAATATCCATAGTCATAATAAGAAAAAGAAAAAGAAGATGAAGAAGACCGATCGATACGATCAGTCGATTATTATTATTTTTATCATTACTATTATTATTATTATATTCATTATTAATCGATGATCATGATGATAATAATTATGATAATGATAATAATGATAATGATTATGGAATAAACGATAATAATAATAATAATGATAATAGAAAAACTTATATCGATAGGATTTATTTCTCGTTTTAATATCATAATTGAAAGGATGATGGACTTTTGCGCCTGCTCATGACGTACGTCGAATTTCTTGCTTCCCTGCGAAATGTGTGTGTGTGTGTGTGTGTGAGTTTATGTGTGTGATTGAATACACGGAGATCGCACGATACACACACAACCGTGATATACGACATAAATACACGGGGTTGAAGAGACGAGGGTGGGGTCAGGGCGCCGAATTTGTATAGCGAGGACGAAATGGGTGAGAGAGGCAATTTTGCTGTCGATTCCGGAAACTCACGGGTGCTCGAGTTAGTAATCGAGTTCTCAATGGCGGCTCCCCGGTCACTCCGACTTTCCAATCGCACTTGCAACTTCGTGATGCATTGTGCCCCCAGCTAAACCGCGATGCAGCGCTCGCAGACGATGTATATATATATCATTTTGGTGGACGAGGCCCATTAGAAGATTAAAAAAATATTCGCGTGGCAAATTTCGGAATGATAATCGTAGTCCGCTAATTAATTGGTTCTCAGTGATTGGCCGAGCTAATGCAAATGTCAAAATAAAAAAAAATTATGTGTGTACATTGTTTCTGATATTTTTGTGTCCAATTTAAATTGTGAGTCTAATTGAAATCGAAATTTATTTTGAGATTCGGAGATTACGAAATTTTTTTCTTTCTGCTGGAACGTCGAAGTTCGAAAGCGAAAATTGAACGGAATCTTTCGATTTTAACCGATTGAAAATGGTTGAACGCGCTATGGGGGAAGAAGCGCAAGAAGCGATGGAGTCTGATCTGGGAAAGCCGATCGAAGGTCGAACGATGAAAAATAGCGAAGCGGAACAGGAATCCCTCGGAAGGGATTTTCCGGGGCTCGGGCTTGGAAAAGCGTTAATGGATTCCCGTGTAATCCACGTTGAAACCCATCGAGGGAGAGAGTGAGAGAGTGAGAGAAAACGGGGATAGATGGAAAGAACGTTTCGACGGGCCGTGGCATCGATAGCACATTCCATGCTTGTCCGTTCGCTCATCCTTAATACTGGATCCTTTCAGGTGTGGGACGACGAGCTTGCTGAAGCTGCCCAACGATGGGCCAGCAATTGTGAAGAGGATCACGATAATTCGAGGCACGTTCGTAAGTTGAAAAAATCAAAATTCACTTTACTTAAATAACGACGTAACTAACGAAAAAAAAACAAAAAAAAAGCTTCAACTCGAAAAAAACAGTGAATTTTATAATTTGTTTTGTTTCAAATTTTTTTGAATTTGTATTATCGATGCATGTTATTATTGATATTTTTTTTAATTTGTATATCGATGCATATTAACATAGTAAGTCTAAATTAATTTCATACATAACGAAACGAATGAAAAAAAAACATCTAGCTAGAAAAATATTTTATGGATAAAAAAATTGAAATGATTACACGAGTTGTATACGATTTTCTTTTTGTGACAAAGAGGAGTGAAATTTTGAAGTTACCTTCAAAATTGAAAAACAAGCATTTGAAAAAAAAAAAATACGAAAACAAGTTCACCAACAATTTTTGTTTTGTTTTTTAATGCATTACAAAAAAACTTAAAAAATGTAACTGAATGTTAATTTTGGCAGGACTGCAGTTGAAATCGTTATTGCACATTAGTGTCAATTTTCAATTACACGTCGATGCGTCATTTCGTTCGAGCAACGCGTTCAAGATGCGAAACAACACTTGCTGCTCTCGGGCTGTTATTCGCTTCGCTAGTTTTAACCGCCCATAGAAACGAAACCGTTCGATTCTCATTGTTCTTTTTATCGTCTCTCCGCGCCTCAAAATCACAATTACGTCACCGTTCGGGTGCTTCAAATCGTCGATTCTCCACGACTCTTAACCTATTCTCCTTCAACCACGCTGTGAAGTTTGATCGAAGTGTCTCGCGCCTCGATTTTCTCTCTTTTTGTCTCGTCTGTCGATCTCTTTCACTCTCCCTCACACACACACTGTCGTTACCTTCATTTTTCTCGGTCTGTCTCGTTCGTACCACTCGACAAGCCCTTCACGAAGCACGACCTCGTAATCCAAGTGATTCTTCCCCCAAGGCGTTACATTTTTATCAGCCCTCATTTTATTCCTGAATTGAATTGTTACCGATAACAAAAAAATCTTCAATATCGACAGTACCACGGTTTAATACAATCATTCACAGATACTTTTTTGAAATTTATGGAATTCAATAATAGGAAATTGATTTCGGTTATTCAACCCTTTTTAATCACAATGTTTTTATCAAATTTCATTCATTCAAATTTTCAACCTAAAATATGTCGTGTTAGCTTGGAGAAATTTAAATATCTTAACAATTAAAACGGTTCTATAAATTTTTGTAAAAAATGTCATTTTAAACAATATTTGTTTTTCAAGATTTTTCTTAGCATGAAAAATCATAACATTTTGGCTTTGATAAATATGTTTACTTGTAGAAAAGGGTTTGAATAATGCTCAGAATTAAAAAAAAAATCATTTTGTTGATTGCACAATTTTTTATTGCAATTCAAACCGTAATTTTACTGAAGTGTGACTAAAGAGATTTAAGATAGCCATTATTATTGTTTTTTATATAATAATAATTGGAAACGTTGCTTGAATTTTTTTACCCATATTAAAGAATTGATAAACAATTGAAAATCCTGATAAAAACAAATTTATAATTTTATCGAACAATCGTAACTTTAAAAATCTTCGCAATAATCAAAACAGAATTGATTCTGTCAGACGTAACGATTGATTTCTAAAAAGTGTCGATATCGATAAAGCCAACAGAGTTCTGAACTGTCTCGCGCTTGAACTTCCCAGGTAGATTCACGGTCGGACAGAACATTGCTCGAACGTGGACAACGAGACCGCCAGGACCTTACGATTCCGAACCGGATTGGCCGAAACAAATTTTCGACTGGTTCAACGAGGTACAACACTATCAAACCGGATACAGCAGAACCACGGGTCATTACACTCAGGTACGCAATTTCGAACTCCTTTATCCACCATCGCCCTTCGGGCTTTCTTGGCCCCAAATCCTTGCTTTCCGTCTTTCGACCTCAAACCAGAAACCCATCGAACACCAGTGGAGTGGGGCTCCATGTCGTTTCGTCCGAATGACTATCGCTTCTTGCTTCTGGGCTTTCGTCCAAAAGCACATCGTCGACTCCACTATCTGGAAATTTCAATTCCCCACAATCAAACCCAAATAACTCGAGCAATGCTGACATAACCGTTATTACATTTTTCATTTTCTCAGTTCAATATCAAATGAAATATGATATCAAATTAATATTTGAAAGAAATCAAAAAACTTTGTTCTATTTTATTTAAATTTTATTTACGTTTTTCATACTTTTGTATTTCATTTTTATTCTATAGCAGTTTTTTTTTCAAAACCAAATCGATATTTTGTATTTCCAATCGTATGTCAGTCGATGGAAAATTTTGCGAATGGAATTGATATAAATTATTTTTATTTTTTTTTAATTTTTTTTTTACGAAAATTTGTACAGCTCGTCTGGGGTGATACTTATCTTCTTGGCTGTGGTTATTCGTTCTACAAAGATCCTGCGACCGGATACACGAAGAACTACGTGTGCAACTACGGTCCCAGGTAAGCCAGGCACCGTTGGTCGTGGAAAATCGTGCCGGAAAGTCGAGCTTTTTATTTGTTGGTTTGATTTTTTTTTCCTTTTTTTTCACTACCAATGATCACCGAATACCCACGACCATGTGCGATGGTACAATCGTTCTCGATTACCGATAATCGACCATTCGGCCTGATCACGTATCTCGTTTTTCACAGTGGAAACGTGCTCGGCTATCAGCCCTATCAATACGGTCAGCCTTCGTGCAACAGTTACGACATGTCTTACTCCAACAGATACTACGGACTCTGCTGTAAGTCCCATCAACATATTTCACACATTTCAATAAACGCATAACGTCATGAAAAAAATTCTAACAATTAAATTATTGATACTTTGTTTTTTTTCAGTCAATTTATAAAACACATTTTTTTTTCTATTGAAGATTTTACTAGATATTTGATCAATGTCAATTAAATCAGATAATTATGAGTTTAAATATATTTGTATTTTTGTATTTTTTAATCAATGAATATTTCGATAATGTATAAAAAAAAACAAATTTACGTTTTTTCAAGTAATATTTTTATGCGCTTGCAGCCCGAGGCAGTTACTATCATCTGGGCAAGCAGTGCCCCTATTTCTAATTAATTGCACGACTAATTGGCGCCGCGAAGTCTACGGGGGTATTCGCATTGCACGAAGGACGCATACCCCGCGCCAAAGCCTGGCGTTGACTCTTCGATCGGAACTCCACCTTCGAAACCCACCGGCCTCTCCCGGACTCGCTGCTGTTACCCGGTAACTCAACCAACAAACTACGTCATCCTCAAAGTTTTCGTCAAACGACCCAACTACACGGCCCAGGAGACCGAAACTATTGTGCGTTACTTGATTAATTTTCAATTTAGAAAAAAAACAATTGACGAATTATCAATGACGACAAAAAGATAAATCGCACACATGTCGTCTCGTCGAAGAAATAATGAATTTAAGCGAATAACAAAATAATTATTTAATTATTCATTGATTTTTTTGAAGGGAACAAAAAAAAGTGAAATTTCGTCAGAATTTGAGGTAGTTTGATACCAATTTGGAATCTGATTTGTTCGAGAAATCTGAAAAAAAAGGAAAAAAAAATTGAAACGCATCCAAGAAATATTGGATTGGAGAAAATAATTGAATAATTATTTAATTGTTCATTGAATTGTTTTGTAAGGGAAAAAAACGTGATTTTTTGTAAGAGTTTGAGGTAGTTTGATAACAGTTTGGAATCTGAATCGTTCGAGAAGTGTGAAAAAAACGACACGTTAGAGGCAACGCTCGATAATTGACTGTAAAAGGGTGGAGACCGAGTGGTGAATTAGTGGCAAGCTAGCCTACAATCGGATAATCACAGCCCCCGAAGCGCCTTTGGCTTCACTCCGACGCCTCGACGTCGTCGAGCTGTTCGGAGAACTGGCTCAAACTTTGCTGTAGCACGTGGACAGCACTTTGTTTCTCACCGCTTCGTAAATTTCAAGGCAAAACGATAATTACCACATCGTCGCTTAGCTAAAGTGAAACCGTTTCCATTTATTTATACATTTTTTTTTTCAAAAAACTTTCTCCTTCGTTTGAACTTTATAGAACTAATATTAATCGTTTTATACTTGCTTAGTAATCTCATCGATAAATATTTTGTACAGATAGTAAGATTTGAAATAAGATTGAGTAGATTAAACGTTAATTAAGATGACGAGAATCAAAATTATTGTGAAACTTTGCAGCTTCAGGTTAGAAAAAAAAATTGAAGGGAAAAACTGATATTGTTGATTTGTTGATAATTGGATTCAATTGATTTTCAATGCGATGAATCGTGTTTGATGTGAGTGAGAAAGGCTTATTTTTATTCTATCCACGTGCAGATAAGATTTGCAGGTTTTTTTCGTTTTTCGTTTTTCTTTTTTTTTTTTTTAATTTTCGAAAACAAGGATTGGTGATAACCGAAGCTGATAGAGTTCCAATAGAAGTGTGGGGGATCGGTGTCTGTGGTGATGCCCGAGCAGCCGATTAGTGCTCGAGGCATCGTTGAACTTAGAGCTCCATGATATAATAGAGCGTCAACGCTTTTCTAGTCCATTAGCTTAGTGTCGAGCCTCGTTAGGCTCGAACCCATTGAATAAGCGCGTTCGATTGAATTCCAAGATGGACAACGTTGAAAATTGATTTCACGCGTTTTTCGCGATCATCGAACGAATCTATATGCTTGAATGACTAATAAATTTAGACGACAAAAAAAAATCAACCCTCTAGTTAGATAATCAATTTTGTAAGTTTATTTTTCACGAAACAATTATTGTAATTGCGATGAATAAAATGATTGCAAAAAAGACATCGACGAAAAAGATTTAACTCATTTGTATTGAAAATTTGAACCTGAAGATAACAATTACGTAATTACCTCGAAAATTGGTTTGTAATGCAATGTAAAATAATTTGGTGCCAAGCAAATTATCCCAGCTCCGGGCTGTTTAATTGAACAGAATAAATCCGAATGGCATTCGATGTAAATTCGTTCAACCCGCCGAGATTACACACTGGGTCAGTTTGACCCAAACCTCGAGTTTCATTGAAAACATTTTTGGGGAAAAAAAAAAAAATTTTTGCGGAATTTCTCTTTCAAGTCTATGATAATATTCACACTTCTAAACTACATCATCACATTCTAAAATAGTGAGAGTATATCTTGGAATTTTTCCAGATCAATTGGACTCATATATTTAGAATGATGACTTTAAAAAGAATCAACCCACTAGCTAGGTAATAAATTGTGGCTTATTTTTATCGAAAAAAAATTGTTTTATGCCAACGTAACTAAAATGTTTACTGACGAAAATCAGTGAAATTTAATGATCCTATTTATAGTAAAAATGTGAACCCGAATCTATCAATCACCTCAAAACTTGCTTTACGATACAATGTAAAATAATTTAGCACAAAGCATATTATCCTATCACTTGTTAAATTAAACACAAGAAATCTGATTGACATTCGATGTCAATCAAAATCAAACCAAAAAAAAAATTAGTACTTCACTTCATCTTTATCGTCCAGATAAATTAGTATAAAATATAATTGGTCTTTGTCGTCGCGATATGGTCAATAAAATGTGAATAAAAAAAAAATCATCCCGAGATACATATTTTAATGGAGCGAAGAAGATCCGAGGTTCCTCGAAGTCGATACACGCGAAGATCGTCGAGTCGTAAATCTTGTCGCGCTTATTAACCGCGATCCATGAATGGGTTATACGAAGGTTCGATAGTGGAGCGTGCGAAACGTCGCGTGGCAATACGTGAAACGATCCGAAAGCCACGACACGATTAGCGTTCGATAATTAAAAAGAAAAAAAATGAAAAAAAAAAGTAATATTGAATTTTGTATATCGAGCCGCAAAATGGTATGAGTAACTCATTATAATATCGAGAGACCCGCGAAGGGGCTTCGGAGATAGGAACCATCGTTGATTTACCTGCTATCATAATTTCGAACGCTGATCTCATCGACCGTTATACCGATCAAAGATGCTGAATAAACGGATTTTTTGTAAAAGAGAAAAAAAAAACATTTCTGACTACATTAAAAGTACCCCGATGATATCATCGTGAATTTTCTGCCTACATACACTCGCACGATCGTGCCATACGTCGTTCGATTTAATATATAACGACTCGCAACCACGGACGAGGACCGGACTTTCCATGACCGCGAATTTTACCACGTCTCGATGGAGATGAAATCAAGATGGTTCGACCGTCATTTTGCATTAATACACACGTGCTCCCCTCCTTGACACACTTCCGGGTCGTTGAACGCCGTCCAACGATACCACCATGACTTCCGGAAATATCAGTCACCGAATTATCACGGTCATTAAATTTTAGACGTTGATGTGATTTGATGTAAAAAAAATTGAGAACGAAAAAAAATACAAGTCAAATAGAATTGTTTTCGGTGAATCTAAATAAGAATTTCTTTGATAATATTTTCTAAGTTAGTATGACTTGTGAGATGAAAGTTTAGTTTGAGATTCATCTTGATGAAAATATAGAAAGCTGACATTTTCATTTTATTTATTTTAAAAAAATTGTGATTTCTGATAAATTTTATTATTTTAATTCTTGGGAGAAAAGTTGATTGAATATTTTTTTCTTTAAGAATAGTTTTCAATTAATTTTGCTTCATCATTGATGATGCTGACGGTCGAGAACATTTTTGTAGGGATTTTGATGACAACATATTCAAAATATCGCGAAACATTCATAAATAAAATTTGGACCCTCCAAAATTCAAACTCTCATAACTCGAGAACGGTTCAAGCTACAGCACTCAAATTTTGCACACAGATGGTGCCTCATAATCTCTACGTCACCTGTGATTTTTATTACAAATAACACAGCCGCTCGGATTTGAGTCTTTCGAAATTTACAAAAAATGAGGAAGCCAAAGAATGAAACAGCAACAAAAATGCTTCCTCATAGAGCAATCTTTGTTGACCACTTATGAATCGGAGCAAGCAAATTGCTAGTTTGACCTTGTTCGTTTGTTCTTTTTTTTTTTTTTTTTTTTTTTGGCCAGTTTCTTTGATTTATCATCATCGATGAAAATTTTTCGCGTGGATCATTGACATTGCACGCGTATGGCAAAATGAGTTTATGGAATGCAAATAAAAGCGGATCGTAAATTTTACAATACCGAGGAGAATCGAGACTGCGAAGCGCGGTGGTGACGATAATTCGCTCGGGGGCCAAGTGGAAAATGGCTCGTCTGGTGAGACGACGAGAACGTCGATGGTGATCACAACTGTTTCGATAGACGTGAACGACCGACATGAGTTCGTCGGGCGATTATCCAAACGTTTCCCGTTCGTTCGGCGAGAAATTTTTTTTCCATCCCGTCTCGATAATCGGACTGTTATTTCTATCGATTAGCGTTATCGCAGATTGTGGCAACATGGAAGTTCTCGGTTCGTTCAATTATTCCAAATTTATTTGACACCTCAAATAATCACGATAGACGTAATAATCATTACGATCTAATCAAACTAGACCGATTCGAGGCAAATAAAAAAAAATTACAACTCAACAAAATCTTGATAATTTTTTTAAAATTATTTTTTCTTGGTATTAGAATTTATTTTAATTACCGAAAGAATGAAAAAAAAACAAATTTGGGGCTCATGCTGGGTCGAAGCCCCGGTCGAGAAATAAATATCGCGAAGGAATAAATATTGGATCCTACATTTTTTTTTCCACTCAGATCGTGATGCTGTTTTTTTTTCTTCGTGCAGAAAAAGGTGGGATTTCCTGCAGCCTGTTGCGAGATATCGTGAGCGCCCATAACGAGTTGCGGGATTCCATAGCCGGGGGTGTCGTAAAAAATCAACCGGCAGCCTCGGACATGCGTGAGCTTGTAAGTTGTTTTTTTTTTTTTTCAAAATTTTTTTTCAAATTTTTTTTTGTCGTCGTGCACCTATTCCGCGTGATTCATCGGGCCCATGTAGTCGAACTATGACAGATACGACGCCGGAGTATTCCACGAATCGAAAGCAAACGATTTACAGACGTATGATGCAATCGTTTTGCATATTTCTTTTCGTTGGAGCCATTGACAATTCATAGACCAAAATACATATATATACATATTCACATATTTCAGTCTATAAATTGCTAATGACTCTATTCGTTTAAATAGACATGATGTAATCGTCGTGAGAACAAAAAAAAAGTAATGAAAGAAAATATATATATATTAATTCAATCATTTTTTTATGCTCCACTTGGAAAAAAAATTAACTGGCACGTTTTTCTTTTCTCGTGAAAAAATTTCTGAGTAACTGGATATTATATTTTTGATTTTTTTTGGCAATACGATTCTATTTTTTAATCGAATTTTTGGTGAACCAATTTGTCGTCGAGTTTCAAAAGTTTCGTTTATTTAAACGAAGCAATGGGAGCTTCGCAAAATTCGCAAATAATACAGCACGGACGATTTGAAATGCGGTCGGGGAACCATGGTGGAAAATCACGGTCCGGGACTCGATGTAAATGCAACCGGTTTGTTTTCCACCTCGGTATCACGTTGCGTTCGCGAAAACGTCACAGCGGTTTGCGTTATCTCTCCCTTCATCGTCGTTATTGTTGCTGTTTCGCGGCACGTTATAATTACTCGCACACCTGTGTTCCATTGAATTGACACAATGCACGAACGTGAAACCCCGGAAATTCGCTACAAGCAACGACCAAATTTATTTTAACGGTTTTATTCAATTTTCGTCGATTTGTTTGCAATACATTTTTTTCGCTCAAAATCCCAAAACTATACCATAGATTGCGAAAAACTGAAAAAAATTTCGCCTCATTCTTACTACAACGATTTACAGGGTTTAATTTTTTTTTCTAAATCCAATAAATATTATCGCAATACGTAATATAATGAATATTTTTATACAAATGTTTGTCCATACAAAATTTTATTTTTACTTTGATGAGTACTATCAAATGTAAAGAAGACGTTGCTAATCGTATTACGTTTTTATTCACATTTAATAAATATTATTACTATATGAAATATGATGGATCTATAATTTTGAATGATAATATTTGTTGCATTTCATATTCTGCATTAAATATTTATCTCTTTTTCTTTTTTTTTTGTCTTTTTCAAATTCATTTTGCGATTGAACAGTATTGGGACGAAGAATTGGCAACCGGAGCGCAAGATTGGGCGAATCAGTGCACGTTCGCTCACAACGAGGATAAAGATCGCGAAGTCGGTAGGTACACGAGACTACAATATTGGCATCGGAAAATGGGTTAACCTCACGAAGCCAAATATTGAAGAGAATAAATTCGAAAAAAAAGATTGTACTAAAAATGGCTTATGACGTCACATCGACGTCGCGACCGTTATCGAACCATCACTCTCTCGGTGGACTTATCTAACCGAGGAGGAGGAGAAAGAGGTGGGGGAGGGATCTATTACACCACTTTTTAATTTCCAATCGAGTTTTTTCGACGAAAATGCCTGATCTACAAAATTTGTCGGGTCATAATGACGCACCGCGATTTTAATCCTCATTCGAAAATTGCTTTATGCCGATATGCTCTGTAGGAATGTAAAATGTTCAACACTCTCTCTCGGCCCTTCTCGATCACGCGATCATCATAGTACGTAGCTTTCCTCGCAATCATGCGATTTTCCTGAATATCGAGCCTCGCGGTAAGCCATTGTGTGCGTGCACAAAGCGAATACTTGTACGGGCCAACCGGCTCATTAGTCAGTCATTAATTGCCGCCAGTCACGATTGGCTCGATGGAATCGTGATTCGACTGTAATCACGGTGACCCTGTAACGAGCTTCGAGTCCACGTCTCTGGCCCATCGCACGAAGTGAATTTCCCATAGCCCATACACCGACTGTCGCGTTGCCTGATATGATTTTGTTGATAATACGACAGCCCGTTTCCAAGTCGCACAGAGTCTCGCTCTGACGAAAAGCAAGCCCGGATATTCGTCCCCGGAAAAAGAATTTCGCAAACAAATATCCAAGTGGTTCGATGAGAATGAAAATTTTGCGTTTGGACCGATTCGCTCGATCGAGGATCTTCAGACTGTCGGACATTATACTCAAGTGAGTTTGATTATATTTTTTTGCATCTTTATTACATTTTCTTGGCTGTTTTCGTTATTGCGTTTGATGTCCTTTTGCAGCTCGCTTGGGCTGACACGTACCTCGTTGGATGTGGCTATTCCAGATACAGATCTTCGAGCAATGTCACTTATCGTCTTTACGTTTGCCACTACGGACCAAGGTGAGGATTCTCTTTTTTTGAGCCGGCGGGAGAGCATGTGTCACATCGTAGAACTTTGATTTGTAATTTCATCGAAACGTCTGAGGATAATCGAATGAGTTGAAGCTCAGACATTTCTTGCCACGATTCTTCGTAGATTGAGACTAGTTTCGTCAAAATCGGCCCAGGCGTTTGCGAGAAATCGCAAAACGTAATTTCGAGGTGGGCGCAACGTGTGGTACGTGGAGTTGACGCAGTGGCGCGGAGGTTCCGACCGCTTCGAAAATGCGATTCGCGATTACTTCGGAACGGCTCAACCGATTTGAATGAAATTGATCTCAAACTACGCAGAATTGTGGCAATAAGTTGGATAGTTCTCATACGTGGAAATTCGTGCGGTAATCTCACGGTTGAAACGGTATACACAGGGGCAACGAAGTGGGAAAGGAACCATATCAGTCAGGAAAGCAGAAATGTCCGAACGATTTGATTCCGTCCAAGCAATATCCGAATCTCTGCAGTGAGTTTTTCAATTAAATTCAATTTCCTCCCTATTTTTCGCCTTTTTCTCGTCGTTTTGTTGGCTTTTACTTGACGCCTCGCGTGATACCCATCGTTGTACGTGCCTCGTTGTACAAAAGCTTCGCCAGAGTAATGGCCCGGTTCACGTGTTAACAGGCTTAAAGAAATCACTGGCAAATCCCTGCGGAGTGAAGCAGAAGGGTAAGGACACGCACGTGAAGAACGATCCGGAGCCCAAAAAGAAACCGAAAAAGCTACTCGACGGTCGGAAATTTCTCTTCTCTGAACCCACCGTCTCATCCAACACGAAAGTGGATGCAATCGAAGATCATGATGAAGGAAAAAAGAACAATTCCAACGTTGATCGAAGCAAATTCGACATTTTCTTCAATTTCCATTTCAATTTTTCATAGCCGATAGAAAATGATAATTTGTATCATTATTTATTTGTCGTTGTTGATGAAATTGGTGTGATCGATGAATTTAGTTTCGAAACGTTTTTCGATTGGAGTTATCAATACAATTTTTTTTTAAATCTTTGGATAAACGATATGAGGAATAAGATAATCTTCGATATTTTGTATTTTTATCGCACTGAGCGAATGTGCTTATGATATGATGTACCGAAATTTAAGATACAAAATCTTCTTTACCAACAATAGATACAGTCTATCAAAATTCTACCGATGGAAAGAAAGAAATTTCAAATGCGGATTCTTGTGATGTGAACAGTGGAGAGAATACTGACCATCCGTCGGTAAGCGCGAGGCTGGAATCGAGAATCGGTCGAAAATTCATCGACGAATGATCAGTTAGTAACCGACAAAATAAATCATAAATTAATAATGTAAGGCCCATCCCAAATAATAAAAATCTAAAAATCGAGCCAGTATTCAAATTAAATTATTTGCATCCAAAAGATGGGGAATACCCCAGCCCTTACGTGCAATGGGGAAGATGTCCATCACGAAGAACTTTGTATCAATTTCTATACAGAAAAACAAATTTCATAAGCGAAAGATGCTTAAATATTGTTTATTCGGATTTAAAAATATTTGCGTTAGAGGCATCGGTGTCGTGTATCAACAATTGTATAATCGATTTTCAATTTGATTTACAAGGAATTATATATAGCTATACAATTTAATAAACGAGATAAGTTAAATATGCAATAATAACTTTGGAATTCAATCTGTTTTATTCGACCAATCAGTTGTTTCGTCCAACGTGTCTTGTGTAGAATATCACGAGTTTACATATAGGACATTCCAAGTCAATTCAATCTGGTTGCGATGGTCTCGTCCCGCTGAATATTTGCCTTTTCAAAAATGTTTTCAATAATACAAAAATGTATTTTTTCCATAGTAGTCATTTTTTCATTCGAATCAGAACTCAAAGCAGTAGGCTTAACGATTATCTCCTGAAAGGTGTCGAAAAATTTATTTTTTTCTTCATCGAGATTGTACCGCATACATTTGAAGACAGAACAAATACGTAAAACAGTCACACAATAATTAGATAACGTCCGGAATAACCGAAATAATCTGAAAGTCGACGTGCATTTACTTTTTTCACGTTCTACAATCGAACTGAATCAGACGTTTTCATACCAACATGCGTTTTCCAAGTAAATACAATTTTCATAACGCTAACTACAATCTCACATCCTTCAGATCCTTGTTTATTACGTATTTTATTCGATCGATCACAAATCACAATGCCTCAATTCTCCAGTTAAGATCTTTCACCCTCTTTGAGCTTCCTATGTGTCACCCCATGTCACCCATATGGAACATTCGCACGGTCTGCTTACCAAAAAAAAAAAGAAACCACTGAGACTTAAATCTACACAATGTCCTTTTCTATTAATTTTTTTTTTCAACCTCAGATTCGTAAAATAGATTTTTAGCTTTTCCCAACTTTACGTTTGTGCAATTTCGTCTTTCAATTTCTTCGATTTCATGTGTAAAATAACGATGGACTAAATTGCATCAGCGTTCGAACGTTACAATTACATATTTCATCTGATCCACAGGTGCAAGATATATTCGAGATAATTGCATTAATTTATTCTGACAATTGTTCATTATTATTTTATTATTTTTTGTTTTTTTTTCAACTACGTAGAAAATGAAATGACAAAAGTGAGAGTATTCTTTGAGCTTTAGCCACTCCTGCGACGACGGTCTTATCCCTTGCTTCATGATATAATATATAGTAACAATGATCATTGTAGAATTTAATAGTCAATATATTACATATTTCAATCATATGCTCTGTTTTTTTTTTTTATTTACACATTTAAATGGGGCTCAAGGATAGCGAATCGTCGAATCAATTCGAGCACGTCGCCCAAGACTTCAAGAACTTCGTTTCATCACTTGTTTTTTTTTTCCATATATTATAACGTATTTACAGTTCAATAGTCCTATAATATCGTCATTTTGGCGATAAAACGTTACATCGACGGAAATGTTTTCAATAAAAATTAATGGCTTGCTGTAAGTTTCCATCAATCAACGTATTGAATGGAAAAAAAAAGATAAAAAAAAGAATACGAACGAAGAAAAAAAAATTGAAATTTGGTGAAAGCAGTTGAGGAAAATATTCGATTTCATGGATATGCGACGTGAGCAGTAATTTTAAACAGTTAACTTCAAATTTCTTGCTTATTCGTTTTTTCGTCGTGAGAAAAAGAAACAACCTCCCCCAAAGGTGTCTTCATCGGAGTCTTTTGTCGAGGCAGAAGAGGAAAGAGATCTCCGAAGACTTCGAAAGGATTTGTTTTTTTTTTCCAAAAATCGTAATTTTTTTTCTAAAAAGCCTCGTGGAAAAAACGTCGATCCTTTTAGCTTTCATAATCCAGAGGACTTGTTTCACGAGTATTGATCGCGCGGTCTTCGGCTGCGTACGAACGACGCTGAATATCTATTTTTGAAATTCGAGGATTTCGAGTTCTCACTAGGGGGGCCGGTGTTACTTTTTTTGTACCGCCTGGAACCTCGGCAGACAGAGACCGAATTTCGTCTCGATACCGGTGAATATCGGTAGCGCGACCTCGTAGCCGCCTATGTGATCGGGATTCGTCGAACGCATGTCCTCGGTCATTCCCGTTGTCGGTATCTTCAATTCGGAACCCTTTGGTCGTCTGAAAAAAATAAAAAAAAACAAACAAATTTTACAATTATATGATGTACAAAGAATTATTACTTCCGTAATAATTAAGTGTGACAAATAATAAGTAAGGTCTTATCTATGTCTAAGTATTATATACGGAATATAATTATTGATTAATTATACTTAATTACTGTCGTATATAATACTTGAGTTATAAGTCAGTGTCTTGTATATAAATATAATTGTACTTGTGTTTTTTTTTTCAAATTCATTATACCGCAATTATTAATCACGATTATGATTGTTCGATTAAAACGAAAAAATAAAACTCACGATCCTCCAAAATCGACGACAAAGAGCCTCTGAAGAATCTCGTAAGTGAAGAGCGTGACACCGAATTGTGGCGACGATCTGAACACTCGAGCTGCGAAATACGAAAAAAAAAAAATAGTAATGGTCAGTAAATTATTTCCATCCTCGTCTCCGAACACTCGCACATATTTTTATTGTCGTTAAATAAATTTCCTTGGATTCACGTTCGGGATTTCTTCTCGCGTGTGATGGTCGGTAGTATAACGATGAATTAGTGACTGGTAAATAACGTAAATCGACAATCTCGTCAGTCATGTAAAAATTCGTCGAAAAATAAATCCACACTGTTAACTGGACAATGTGCAAACTGCGTGTTTATGTGTGGACATGTGTGTGAGTCGTTAAGCAGCGATACAAATGATTCAATTAGACACAGTAATGTGCCATTGGGGGGCTGAAAGGCTGTGAAATGCTACTCCCGTTCAACTGGAAATTAATTCTATGATATTTTTATTTTTTTATTTTTTTAATTACTGTGACAAATGACAACAATGAAAAACATTGTGAACGAATGGTGAAAAAAAAATAAAAACCATACAACTTGGGCGAGCAGAGAACGTGATTTGGATTACTTACTGACCAGTAACTCGCCGGGTCATATAGGGATGAACGGATGGCCGAATTAAGCCAGGTGCGTCGAATATGAAAAACCCGGACGCAATCGATTGACCATATCAATATTACATTACTCAAATGTTCTGCTCATTATTTTTGTATTTTTTTTCTCAACTACAACTCGTGAACCAAAAATCAATTTTTTTCAAATACTTCGCTGTCCAATAATAATTCTTCTAACGAATCGTCATTGGTCAACATTTCTGGATTTCGTTCATTTTTTTTTCTGTGCGCAATTTTTAATTTTATTTGTCGATGTAATATTTGAACGGCTCTTTGAATGATTCAGTTCACTCAAGCTATTTATCGTAATGATGATGAATTTAATATTTGATATGCATACCTGTAGCTCCTTTCCAAAAAGCTCTGGCTCCTTCCTCCTTGTAAATTTTTCTAGCACAGTCGACGAGCCCGTTGTACGTCGTCTGTCCCGCTCGTGCGACGACCTACAAACACAGTCGCCAAAAAAAATTAGTAAATAAATAAAAAAAGAATAAATAATTTTATAAAAATAATAAATTCATGAAAAATAATAAATAATGTTTTTTTAAATTGGAATATCGAGTTTTCCAGGTGTCGATAAAATGTTGAATAAATTAAATATGCAACTCACTTGCAACCTGGTCTTGATAACGTCAGCCGGTGTGACCAGAGCAGCCGCGGGGACTCCGGCAATCGCGCCGGATATGAGAAGCGATAGGGGTGTGTTGTAACCACCCTCGTCGGCCATTTTCGCTTTCGTGTGAGCGTACATTGGGAAGTATATCGCACTGAACGGCACGTCTCTCAAGAAGCAAGCCCTTGCACCCTTTGACGCAATGAAACCAAGAAAATCAGTTAATATTTTGAAAAAAAGAAAATAAAACGTGAGATAATTTTTAAGTAATTGGTTTTTTTTTATTTCGTGTTAGTTGTTTTAGAAATGAGAAAAAAGTTCGAATGCACTTACTTTGTAGAGACCAAAGAGACCCAATTCCTTGACGACAGCCCAAGCCCGGACCTTCTGACCTCCTGCTATCTCGCCAGCCACTTGCAACCGGATTTTCACTATTTCCAGTGGATTCGTGAATATCACTTGTGATCCTCCTGCCTGGTAAAGTGTGAAAAAAAAAGTTTGTTAGAATCATGAGCTCATTCTTTCGATAAACATGGATTGAGGATGCTTTTGTGACTGAATCATTATAACGCCTATTAAATATTATACTCCATTGTAAACGAATTAATTAAACCAATTATCCAATTATTTTATTAATTCAATGAAATGTGTATCAAATATTATATTTCTCATTACATCGATGCGCATGTAACTGTCCTTCTTTTGGCAAAACAATAAAGAAGCAATAATTATTTGCTTAAATATAATTTAAAACACTACTTCAAACAAATAAATGTGACAAATCATTATGCGAAAATTAAAATATTCAAATCTCTGAAAGAATGATGAATAATCTGGATTAAAATATTGTGGCCGGAGTTGTTTTCAGTATTTGATAGGCGTTGATAATGTTTCGATGAATTTTTTCGTTTAAATGAAAAATAGATTTTTCTAATGGGGTTTTTGTTTTTTTTTTTTTCTTTCACTTACGCATGCACCGGAAAGAATTTCACCGGCAAGCGGAAGATTGCCATTCTTGTCCATCAATTTGTCGCGAACGAAATCGTTGACGGTGAGTTTAATGGCTTTTTCGGGTGCGACCCCCATCAATTGGGGCAACAAACCCCGATACAAACCGAAAACACCCTCGTGCCTTATGACCTGTCAAACGCCCGATGGAAACTTCATATCATTAACGATGTAGCAATTATCGTGGGGGGAGACTTTTCGATTCCAACCTTTTTGAAACAGTCGAAACTGTTGCGATACATCAATTCCCCGATGAACGAACCCGTACGTTGATTCTGCATCCGCGTCTTCACCAAATCTATCGGATAGACCGCTGTTGCTCCAACGGCTGCGAAAAAAAAACAAATAAATAAATAAATAAATAAATAATTATAAAAAATTGGAAATTCAATAGATTTTCGATAAAGACCCAGAGCGAAAAAAAATCTTAAAAAATTAAAACATTGCAATATGTAATTTAATTAACATTTTTTCAAATCTCACTTAAGTCTTATTTCAATGATCACAAAATGATTTTAAATTTATTTGTAGATTGAAAATTAATTGATAGGTTATGATAACGTAACGAAGAAGGATAAAGAGATAAACGACAGATACAAACCTCCACCGATTGAGCCGAGAACAAATCGATAACTGCTCTCGAGTAACTGAACGACAAACCCACGCTCGTCGGGACTCTGAAAAATTTGCATTAGCCTCCGTCATCCAATACGTTCGTCCGTCTTCTGGGTCCGCAAATCGAGAAAAAGGTCTTGAAATATTCTCAAGATCGCACGAGATTTTTTTTTCTCTTTCTTTTCTTTCAATTCAGCGATTGTCGGTTTAAACATTTTTTTTACAATTTTTTTTTTTTAATCAATTTTGTGAAAACTTACCGAAACGGCTTTGATCTCAGCTAGACGTTGTGATATGTGCTTGAAATACTGTTCGGGCGTTATGGCGTCGAGATCGTTGTAAACGATTTTGCCGTTTTGATGAAGAAGGTCGCACAAGTGAAACAGAATATCGACTTCCAGTGGCGTTATCTGTGACATCATTTGTGCCGAGTGCAAAAATTCCTCTGTAAAATGATTTTTTTTTTTCAAATGTTGATTCCAGTCGATTTTTGAAAAAATATTTCCTTATTTTTTTATGAGCATTTATCTTTGCAATTTTCACCTTTCGTGACTTCTTGATATCTGTGACCGTTGGTAGCGTTCAAGTAGATACGTTTTATAAGCTCCATGTTGTTCAGGAGAGAATTGAATGCCATGAAGTATGGAAAACTCACTTTTCTCGTGCCCTGTCCCGTGCTCAACGCCTAAAACAAAACGTTCGAATGGACAACAAAATTTGTATTTCTTTTCTTTTTTTTCGTTCATTCCAAAACGATGAAATACTGCAACAGTCCGAACACTCACGCCAATCAGATTGTCCTTTACGCCCTTAGCGAGCAAATGACTCTTTATGCTGAGCATTATGTCCTGAAAATCGTGCGCCGTTATAAAACCCGCGCCATCCTTGTCAAATTTCTTGAAGGCCTCGGTCGCGTACTCCTCGTGAAAGTCCTGAAAAAAAAAATTACGATATTTTGTTTCATTCGTAAGTTCGAAATATCTTGCCCACAATTTTTTACCAAATTATCGACAAAAATTTGAATCGCATTTTTCTTAATAAATGTGGAAATTTTTTGGTTTTTTTTTACGCACGTGCAAAAATTGACTGAATTCGGCGTAGCTGATCAATCTTTTTTTGTCCTTGCCAAAGTACAGTTTTATAAAACTGCTGTCCATGTTGAAAGGCATTTTTTGATGCAGAACAGTTTTCTTCATCACCTCAGCGAACTCGTCTGCAACATTGAATATTCGAATTACGATCATTGAATGAAGGGGATCGAAATTCAAAACGCGCAATCCTTCGAACGCAAATTTATCGAACATTTTGTCGCCTCCTTCACGTCTTTGATACACAATACGTATACCATTTTTTTAACGTCTATAAATTCGTACCAAACGCAACCATTCCATTTCCATTAGTGTCAAAGAGCTGAAAGGCCGTTTTGTAGAGCGCATCGGGAACGCAGAGAAGACCCTCGAACGCGTGAAACTCGGCGAAAGATATGAGCCTGTTGGAAATCAAAGTTTGTATCAATTCTTATTATCGACGATGACAATTTGACAGAAAAAAAAAATATGAGGAAACAACTGAAAAATTAAATTAAAAAATTGTAAATGAAGAACATTTAATCGAACGAACCCATCTTTGCCGGTGTCAACGATGCCAGCGAGAAGAGCGACCGAGTCAGGGTTGTAGTCGGCATCGGTGTAGAGGCCAAGGTAACTTCGCACAAAGTCTGCCGGGGTCATGAACCGTTCTCCATTCTTCTCTTGCGTCGCGTACTGCAATTCCGAAAGAGAAAACGATCAAATTATTCGTATCAACGAATCACAAATCCTTTGCATTTGAGCGTCGTGTCATTATCATATTATTATTATATTCCATGTGATTATTAATAAAAAAAAATCCGTCACTTTCGATAAACGAATTTCCAGACGAATCCAGTTTTACATTTAATTTGCTTATTTTCAAAAATAAAACAAACATTATAAATGAAATTGGGACGTTCAATTTTAATGAGCCATACATTTTGATGATTTGCCAATTTTGTGGATTCGTTATGAACGGTCGTAAAAAAATTGTAAAAATAATTCCAGATTTTCCGCAAAAGCTTGGGTACGGAGATAGTTGTGTTAAACTTTTAATCATCGTGCGAGACCCCGAACGACCTCCAAGACCGTGGAATTCGCCGAGAGACGTTACATTTCGTTGTTATCGTGAATAACGGTGACGTAACGTGACAACGAAATCAAGGTCTCTGGAGCATCCACTCGTCAACAGCTTTTATTAATTACCCGAGAGGCTTTCGTGCTTTCAACAGAGAGTTATTCGTGACTGTTAAACACGAAAGAAGAGAGACGTAACAAGGCTCACCTGATTGAAGATTTCATGAAGGCGTTCGCTGTTCGCTCGCTTCAGATATCCAGAACCCTGGAATTAATTTTAGACTGTTAAATCAAACAATTTAATCATCAATAAAAAAAAACAATTACACCGATAATAATTTTCTGATGGAAAAATGATTCTCGATTTGTGGTATGAATGATTGAATTAATTTAAAGATAAGCATTGACTCGATGAAAATATATTTTTATTACTGTTCCGAATAAATAACTATTGTTAATGATTATGCAACAATTAAAATGTATTTATATTTGCAATATCTATTTTTTTATATAAACAAATTTTTTTGCAATGGAATATAGATTTGAACAGACGTTACAATGTATGTTTATCCAGTAATTGCAGTATTTCGAATCATTGAATGAATCAACCCCATCACTCGATAAATTGCATTACGATTTAATCGTAATCATTTTGACACAAATTGTTTTATCATTGAATCGATGAAATTTGATTATCATCGGATTTCGTGGATCACGATTGATAATCGAGTGAATCGATGTCCATGCGACGTGCAATTGTGTTGCACAAGTGCACAAAGGGCGCACGTAAATGAATTGTCTGAATGAAGAACGTTCGAACGATGAAACTTCGAATCGTCGGGTTGTGATCTTATTTCGTAACGCACATAGCCCTGAAGCGTCGATTGACGTAGTCCCCATCGTGAACCTTTCATTCATCTGCGGTTCAAGGTCAATCGCACACCAGCTATAAAAAATTAATCGACTATCGCGATATTATTATGCGCGTGCTCCAAAATGAAATGAAACAAATTTGCTCGTCTATTCGATTGCAATATAGAATTTTTATTTTTCAATGAAAATCTTGACCTCAACGATGTTGAACTTTCCCACATTTATATATGAACGAATTGGCTCTGCAATAAATTCTCGTTATCGTGATTTTTTACTTTCATTTCTCTATTTCGATTACAATAGTTTATTTTTCAAAATATTCATAATTTTGCAAGAATAATTTAAAAAACTAAATTATTTATTCTATTCGAAGCTTCGGCGATTGAGACCGAATTTTTATTTCTCCATTCTTGAGTCTTATAAATTCAATTCTTGGTTCAAGCTCGAGAGAGTCCTACCTTACCGATGTTATTGGATGGCAAATATTTTTCTTCTTTTATTTCTTTTGGAAATAATTCGTATTGATTATACTTTGCTCCATCAATTCATGAAGAATTGATGGAGCAAAGTACAAAAACTATTTCATTTTATTTTTTCATTTTTTTATGGAAACTTTTTCACGATTTAATTTTCATAAAAAAATGAAAATAAAATCGTTGATTGTACTTTGCTCCGTAAATTCTCGATGAATCGATGGAGCGAAGTACAATCAACATAAATTATTTCCAAAAGAAGTAACAGAAGAAAAAAATTGCCATCCAATAACATCGGTAATGTAGGACTCTCTCGAACGCGAACCAAGAGTCGAATAATAGAATTCTCAAGAACGTACCAATCAAAATTCGATCAGAATCGTCAAATCTTCAAAAAGAACAAAAAACAATTTCACAAAAAAAAATCTCAATAATAAATTAATCATTATTTCACAATAAATTAAAATATTGAATGTGTCCAATAATTCATAATTATTCAGTGATAGAAACATATGAAAATGTATGTTTGTTAAATCAAGGGAATTCGGATAAACAAATTTATCGTTAATTTTCCAAATAACAACATTTAGATGAAAAACAAAATTTTGAAAAAAAGAAAAATGGAAATTCTAATGGATCGATTGGTTTATTGATATTGCTGTAGTCCTGCAAAAGGGTCCTAAATGCTCCTGTCGATTGTCGAGGACTTATGGGCTAGGACGTTGCCCATGGCAGATGCTAGACAAAACGATTCTCGTGGGCCAACGAGCACGAGAGCAGGTATCATAAAATATCCAAAGTTCTGGCTCTGGGGCGTCTCGAGATCGCTATATAGCCCGTCTGTCGAGACATCGTGGGCGAACGTGCGAGAAGCAACGTCAACGGGCAAAATCGACGTGCCCGACGAGTCACGGATAGCCCACCGAGCTATCACGTGGCAGTCTCGTGGATATCTCGATATCCCCTATCATCGCCACTCGCATGTGTTTGTGCAATTTTTTTTCATTTCTTTTTCAACAATTTTGTTTTTCGCACTCGAAGTCACGATTATCGATATCGAAATTGTAAAAAAAAAAACGAAAAGAAAAAAATGAGTTCGACCTTCAAACATCCTTCATCGATACCGGAAGAACGATAATTGTTTTTCCGATATTTCTTTCGGAATAATTATTTTTCGAATAATTATAAATAATCAAAATAATCGGAATAATCATTACGACTAATTTATCATCAATTCTTTTATTATTTCAATTCTACTTCTTTCAAAACTGGAATTGAAATGATAATCTTTGTAATTACAAAAACTTTTTTGGATAACAATATATTTTCTTTTTAATTTTCTCGAATTCAACTGACAATTACATAACTTTTTTATTTTCTCATTATTTTCATTATTTTCAATGATAATTTCAGTGAGTTTATTCATTTTAATTGAAATAATTTCATTCTTTGAGAATCTAATTGTTCAAGTTCTGAAAAAAAAAATTTTGTATTTTTTTTTTGTAATATAAAATTCTTCTTTCAGCATCGTTGAATTATGAAATGTTGAGAATTCGGGATGGAATTGTTACGGTCACGAAGAACGTAAGAGAGCACGAGGAAGAAAGAAGCTTGGGCGGTACTGATGTAGGTCTAGGCTACTGTGCCTCGACAGCACTGGCGGCGTTCCGGCGTTGGCTCGTCAATTCTGTCTACAGCGCTTATCAAAAAATGTTTGCCTCTAAAATTTACTCCTTTTCTTTTCTTTTTTTTTTCTTTGCAAAATCTACAAAAATATTTGCACGAAAAATGAGACAATTCCGTCGATGGTCATTGGCTCGGAAATATTTTTTCGCACGATTTCGTCCCTGGTCACCCTCCGACCCTCGGTCACGCTCAAACGTGAGCACTTTATTGTCCACGTCGATGCCGTGAAACGTCCTGTAGTCCCTGAATAACCGGCTACCGCGTTTCTTATACAGCACACATTGCAAAAAATAAGTAGAGACCAATGGCAAGGACACCAGCGACACTCACCTTCGAGGTAGGCATCTTTGTCAATTTTCGCGATGTTCAAAACGCAGCAAAAAAAAATTGAAACTATAACTCTTTTACGTTTTCACCCTTAATATCGTTTCCAAAGAAACAAGAAATAAACCGAAATTCCTTGGACGCGAATATAAAAAATTAGATGACCACGAAATAACGATCAATTATCGTCAAAATTCGTAGATGAAAAACAATAATAATAATAACCGACAGAAAGCTTTCGATAAAATTTCACACGTGGTCGTAATAATTCAGCGAAATAATTTAATTTGATTATTGAAACAAATTTTTTTTTTATTTCGAATATTTTTTTTTTTTTCGTTAGTTGGACGATTCACTCGGTCGGTTCGTTCAAATTTTGAAATCACGGTTTATCAATGTTAATAACGTTGTGATAATAAATATATTTATATGTATATATATAATGATGTAAACAAATAATCGCGTGTAGCCGCGATTCGCGGTTCCGCGCGACACGAACGCCACAACGAGACTAAATGGATTTTTGCTGGTGAATGATGAAAACGAAGCTTTGCCCCCCCCGGCTGCTGCCAGTGGTTGGTTTGTTATAGCACGATGTTAACCGTGTGACGAAGAGTAGGGAGACACACGATAAACGATGGTGTGACGTGTGAAACGAGCGAGACGGAACATGAAGAGCGAGAGAAAAATCGAGCGAACTGAAATTTCATATTTTTCGAATAAATGTTTTTTTTTTCGTCATAGAACTGTTTCGACGATTTGCTAAATCCACGACGACTACGTGGTGAATCGAGACCCGTCGAGTCGGAACGAATCCGACTCAGTCGGTAACGAAAACTGTAAACCATTTTTTTCACGAATAACAAAAAAATGTTGATCAAACCAAAGTGTTAGATCATTCTCTTTGCAATTCTGCATGATTTGAGATAATTTTTTTATCCGGAAATCTATGGCACAGTTGGGAAAATAGAATTACAGTTTTTGGTTACCGACGGGTCGCCGAACGGAAGTGTTGATGAACGAACGCTTTGCCGCTTCGGCGAGTATATCCCAGACGAGTCGTGGAAAATCGCAACCAGGTGAGACGAATGGTCGACCCCCTCTCGGGTCATTTTTACCTGCTCGAGGGGGGGGGGGGGCAGCGAAATTATTATTTCATTTTAGTCCGAGTAACCGACCGTATATCCCTTTCATATTTCCACCGTATTGAAATTTTATCAGTGGTATTTTAAAAGAAAAAAAATTTTCGAGCGGGAAAGTATTTTTAAAAAATATATATTTTCGAAATGACATTAAACGGAAAATAAATCGTTATCACTCAAGTGAAAAATTATATGTAATCTATAAATCTATAATCAAAGTACATTTTCATAGAATGGATGCCCATCCCTAGTTTTACCTATCATTCGTCAACCGGGTCGTAAATGTATCAAATCAAGATTGACGTCCGACACGTCGACTAATCGAGTTTTGTAGGTGTATCAGCTGCATTCCACTTCCCATCGTTATCTGATTTTATTTTTTTTCTGTTTTCTTATCAACAGATTGCATTATACCTTGATTTCATTTGTCTATCGGTCCTTCGTGTCCGTGATTGAACAAACATTTTAATTCAATGAAATCGTAAACAAAAATCAACCATTGGAATTTTTTCATTTCACCACAAAAAAAAAAGTGTTTTGTATCGTAATCGGTGAAAAAAAATCCATGTGGCTAATTTCCATGAAGCTGAGGAGTTTTTCCCACGATGAATACACAAATTAATTAATAATTAATAAATTTCCGATTCTCGCAAATTTCGGAGTAACTTTTATCCGATTGAAAAAAAAAGTTTCCACGTAGAACTTTCAAAAACGCTTGAATAAAGTTCGGTTTGTCTCTTTGCTAAAAAACACCGCAGAATCCAAAAATTTTCTGATGCTATTCAAAACAATTAATTTATCATGAAATGAAAAAAAAAAATAATTGAAATTCTAAATACTTTTTTTCTTAATACAACAAAGATCGATAAAACTCTTTTTTGCTAACGAAAAAAACGATGCTTCCGTCCAACGATCGATAGAGAAGGAACGTAATTATAATATAAGATAAAAACAATACAATACACCGACCGAACGTGTGTTGGTAGGACAGAGATAAGAAGTACGTGCGTGCGTGACAACAGGAACAAACAAACGGACGTAGGGAGCACAAGTGCGAATCTCTTATCAGCAAACGTCTGATGCAATTACAACGATACGATCCCCGAACGTCCGTTCGCCATTTCACTTATCAGGCTCTTGTCTTTGGATTGAAATAAGAGAGAAGAAAAAAAAATGATCACGTATATCGTTATCGGGACCGAATGCGTGATAGATTCCGCAGGGGGTCTCCTTTGACGTCGTATCGGGTCACCTCTTCGGGTCAGCTCACTCTGGCTTTTGCAACGAGATAATAAATAATTTATGCGAAAAAATCAACAATATATCGAACGTGAGTTTTGTAATATTCGCGTTTGTCATTTATTCTCGAGATCAAGAAAACAAGACAACTTCGACCCCCAGCTGGGCATCAACGACGTAACGATGCATATTTTTTTGCATACAATCTTTTACCAATATTTTATTTTCTTCGTACTCGGGTGATTACTATCTAACAAAAGAGCGTAAATAAAACTTTCCTTTCAGTGGTCTGTTGTAATTTGGCTATGGTAGGAATTTTTGGAATTATTGATGGAATCGAAACATGAGAATAATTACCTGAAATGTGATTGTTGTAATCTAAAAAGTTTTTTTTTTCATTCTATCACTGATTTTATCGAGTAATAACCCAATTAATAAATTGGCTTATATGAAAGATCCGTTTCGTTATCAATTTGAAACAGAGATTTTTTTTTTCAATTGTCATTATCGATAACAACGTTACGAAATCATTGACCAATCCGATCAGAACTCTTATTCGTTACCGAATAACAATTATCATCCAATATCGATTGATTCATCATTTTTAATTGATAACAACTGTGATTCAATCAAACAAAATATCATTCATACGCAACAACGTGATCGACAAATTAATTGGACTTCACAACTAGATCATTTCCTTTGACATCCAATTAGCACGTAATTATGAATTTATTCGACTGACATATATACATATAGTTTAAAGAGACTGACCTCTGGGCAAGAATTATTTTTCGCCATTATTTATCCTGCTCCGGGTTCAACAATTATTATCGTCGAGGGAAAAAAACGAAAAAACAAAATTCACTCTGACAAACAAGATTCGTCTGTCATTTCTCAATAAATTTTTTGTATCTCGCGAACTCGTGGCTGGTGCATTTTGCCACTTCGAACATCGGCATCGCCGTCCTCTCTATTTAAGGCTCGGCCAGTTGAGCTCGTTTCGTCTGCGCGGTGGATTCACGACATATATTTTATATCACTATTAATCCAAATCTCGATTTACCGAAAATCAATTTCACTCCTCATCCGTCGTAATCCGAATTAATAAAATTAGTTTAAAAAAAAATCAATCCAATCACAGTTTCAACTTTGAAACAATGTTTTTTGGTTGCTTTTTCAAAAATTTAAATTCGATAAATCTTTCTTAAATGTTCGTCGGATCGGGCTGAGTGATGAAAGAGTTTCAATGTCGAATTAATGAGGAAGAGAAGAGAACAAAAAAACGAACGACCGCGCGGACTGACTTCCGCGGAGTGACTGCACGATGGGGAAGACAGCTGAGCGTTTTCAAACCCCCAACGTTTGAAATCGAGGTTTCACGTTGCAACATATAACACACGGTCCACGACCCGACGATCAAAGTAACGTCACGACGATGCACACGAGTGGGGAACGAAATTTCCTGCATCCAATGCCAATAACATTCTCGCAGCGTAATGCGCGGAAAATTCGGTTGAAAAAAATATATATATATCGGAGTGGGAAAAAAATCGACTGAATAAGAATATTTGAAACGCATTGTTGATTCGGAATTTTGTGCACTCGGAATATCGTGACGGTTGAGATTAATTCTGCATTCTGAATTCTGCGAATTTTTCGAGGAAACAATTCCCAATTATTGCAAAATTACAAATTATATAGAGTTTATAAAGCAGGAATTGAGTGAGAAGTTTAAGATCTGCATCTTGAAACTATTTCGAATTATAGATGTTTGAATTTCGAACGGTCGATACACTACATTTTTTATGAATATTTCAAAAACTTTGGAAAAAAGGAAATTGGAATTTTATCGACGCTTTTGAGGAACAAGCTATTTCAACTCGCCGATTCACCGCGGAATTCAATTACTGGAAATTTTTTTAAATTGGCATCGAAGACCTACTAGAATAAGTGAAAAATGTGCGGAGTTCCGGATTTTTCGGTGCAACACTGCGGAAGGAGAAAAATATAAACTATCAGGTGCCAAAAAGCCTATGTTAACAAATGGCGATTTTTGTTTGTTTTAGCACATTTTGATCACGTTGACATCAAAATACCTATGCAAACATTTTCCACCATCAAATAGGTTCCTCTATGAGAAAGCAATAATGGGAACAAGTCATAAATTCGAGAAACGAGCGTTTGAAAAATGTCAGAATATGACAAACCTCAAGATAAATATTAAATATTGAACATTGTCGTCAATACGGATAATAATAAACACTTAATCGGCTTCGTTATGCATTTTATCGTCCAATGGGAATAGTGGATCGACTCAGGCCAATGTCGACCGAGATATCGTTGGAAATTGATGCCCACAGAGTAAACATAATTCATCGACGACGAGTAGGTATCTCGTGTCCGAGTAAAAAAAAAAACAAAAAAAGCTCATTTGCAAAAATAGATTTGAGAAGCCGAGAAAAGTATGGTTAAAAAAATTCAAATGATTCAATACTATGTGCCAATGTTGGCACCGACGACAAGTACACGTCTTGTCGTAAATCCTCGTTCCATTTGTTCACGCGTCGTACACCAAGTGCAATGCAATCGATAAGTACAAACACCACGTTTGTGCTTGTTATCCCCCCGATAACGGAATTATTCGCAGGTTTCGAGTGTTCTCGCTGTTCCACTTCTTTCTTGGCGGACTAACTCGGACACAACTTTCGATCGATCGTTACTTATTCCATTTTTTATTTGAACATCGTTAACCATTTGGAAAATGTGATAAATTTAACGTATTTAACGTCATTTTCGAACGTAGGAGTCCCACCTTCACGAGAACAACTCGGCACATACATGCTGTGGCAAACAAAAGCGAGGTAATATTCTCTGCGGGGGGGGCTAATGACTTGACCAATGACCGTCGAGCTTGGTGACGTCGAGCTAGATAAGCAGCCGAGTCTCGTTTGATCGTTTCACGTTAACATGTGTAGATTGTTTTGTAAGGCTTCCGACTTTATTATGCAAGCCACTATCGAACGTCATACATTTCTTAAATCCAAAATTTTGCCACGCTTCCGGCAACTGCAATCCGATGTTTAAATCGTTCGTGATAAACAATAAGTCATACGACTTTTTTCAGCATCAAATATGCATCAAGATGGAACAATATTTACCAGCAAACAGTTATCATTTGTAAAAAGAAAAAACATTTATATTGTTCCAGAAGATTTCGTAACGAAAACTTAAAGGAGATCGGAGTCGTCTAAAAAATTGAAATAAAAAAAAAACAATTTTTTTCGTAACACGATCAATCCAAATGTAAAATCGATTTGACCCTTATAAAATATCTATACTCAGCCATGAAAAAAATTTGAAATTATAGCTGAGTATAGGTATTTTATAAAGATAAACTCGATTTTAAATTTGGATTGATCATGTCGCGAAAAAAAAGCTGTTTTTTAGGTGACTCAGCCCCCTCAATGAACGTAAACAAGAGTTCCGATTTTACAATAACGAATTGTTATCGATTGCGAATAATCTGAGTCGAGTAACGGCAGGATTTGAAAAAAGCCTTAACGCTCTAAATCCCATCAATCGGAGAATGATCAAATCGATATCAATCCCATGATAAATAATAATTGAACGCCAAATAAAATCACAGTTAAATTGTTTGAACAATTTTATCATTACACTCGAGTACCATTAAAAGAAAGGTTAAACCTCACTTCTCACTCAAACGGAAGTGAAGTGCATCATCCGAAAGACGAAGGAATTGCTCCGAAAAAATTTGCTCCAAAATGGCGTCCGAAAAGTGGAATGAAAAAAAAAAATTGAAAAAAAAACAGAATACAAGTCTTGTCGAAATTTTTTTTCGATGCTTCCGTATTCGATGCGGTTAAGTGCTGTTAGTCGAGTATTCGGTTTCATCGTCGGACGTATACCGACTGCAGTTGGCCGATCGAGAGACGAACCACACTCGACAATCCCCGGACGCATTGCAGAGCCAATGTATTACACAAGGCCGTGGGGTTACATCAGTCACTACGACGGTGTGTATGATAAACTCTCTGCGTAAGTCTCTCGCGAACGTGTGCGAGACTTTTATCAACGCGTACGTGGCGATTTTGACGTAAGAGCATTATCCACAATCGGTGTTATTCAAATGGAATTTTTTTTAACGGCGATGCAACATCGGCGACACGTCGGGAAAAAAATCACACCGATCGCGACCTGTCGGAGTGTGGCCGGAAAATACAGAAAAAAAGTACTTTTATTGAATAAATCTTGAAAAATAGCTTCTTAAAATTTATTCATATATAGAATGTGACTTTGGTTCAAACGAAAAGATTTTTTTTCTTTCTTAACGTCATTCCGTAATTGAAAATTTTATAAAAGAATTCGAAAACTATTAACTGCATTCGTGGAAATTAAACTGATCAATTTTATTATTTTGACAACTAAATAATTCGATAATTCATCAAGTTATGTTGATCTTAATATCATGATCGAACTACTTATTCTTAGTATTCCTTAAGAAATTGCAAGAAAACGTAGTAAACAATTTTTAAAAACCTTGACAGAATAAAAAAATTGATTCAAAAAAGATCATCGATTTAAAACCAAAAAACAATTTCATTTAATTGAATAACTGAAAAATTGACTAAATAAAAATTTGTCCAAATAATCAACCATACTCTTAAAAAATCTTCAAATCTATTTTATCATTTTCAACCAAAATAATTGGATTCTTGATTGCTTTGAGAAAATGATCCACTGAATCCAGTCGACTTTCATTCGTGTTAAACCTTCTCCATCACAAACGATGTATCTAAAGAAATCGAGACGACAACGTCATCGCCCAACAAACATGCATTAGCAAAGTTACTAAATAATGTTGATTAGTGCATCACGGTATTGATCACAAATGCGAATAGTTAACGCGCGTGTCACGACGATCTCGCGGTCGTACGAGCCTATTGCGACATTCTCGAAGCGCGCGTGGCCGTTCAGCTTCCGCTATGTTTCGAAAATGCACGCTTGGATGTTATATTTGTATCGTCGTTTTTTTTTTCTTTTTTCTTTTTTTTTTCAAATCCCCAGCTTCGCTCCGTTCGGTCGTCCGGACCGAACAAAGCCCCCGGATATTGACTCCGCGATGTCGAGGAGAACGAGCGAACACGCGACGTCATAACCCAACGAGGGTTACTTAATTTTAGTCGTGGCTCGCCCGCCTCGTCCGTTTACATTATTCACCTTGCTATTCATCGCTCCATAACGCTTTTGTTCACACCCCAACTTGGCCCGAACGAAACCCGATAAAATTCAAAAATCAACAATGCACATTTAATCAGCGGCATTGAAAAAAAAAAATGAATTCATAAATTGTTTTTTTAAAAAGATTGATCAATTATAAAGATATCCTGAAAACCGGCTATTTGAAAAGGTATCAAAATATTTTGAATGCAAACTTAAATATTGAAAGTACAAATTTTCATTATCGCAATTAAGTCTATAAGAAAATATTGATAAAACAAATATACAATTATGGATGAAAAAAAAAAAATAATATCGAATTATGGCGACAATGCCAAGCTTCAAGTCCTTAACAAATTATTTAAAGTGTGTGACACATAATTATGTGTATTCGTGCTTTGCAATGCAAAGAAGAAACCAACACGAGCTACAATTATCATATTTCCGTAGACGTTTGAGTAACGCTAATGTCGCGTTCATAGTCCCCATTTTTTTTTTTTTTTAATCATGGTCAAGGCCTCTTCGATGGTACCAGGCCGATGTATAGACCCAAGGATACGATTTATTATCATATGTATGTTACAGAGTGCTTGCCTACTAACTGCTCCTTAGTTTTCGAGTTCCAATTCAGATTTTTTTTCGTAATCCATTATATTTCCCTTCTGCATTGTCGTCGTTCGTTAAAATTATTATTATCCGCAATTTGTGATGCATCAAATTGAAATAAAAATGAGAAAATAAATCCATTGATCTGTTCGTTCCGCGCGTCATTCGGTATTGCCAAGATTTTATTTTTTTCATCAACGTGACAAGGTGGCAGTGAGCAGATGTCGCAATGGCTTTGCAGTTGGTCGGATATTGATTAGCCGCGACTGAAATATCCGGGATAAGACACACAAGTCCGCATCATCTATACATAAATACACTCATCGTGTATCCCATTGTGCCTGCCAACGGCCGGCACGTTGCGGATAATTCGATACGGCGAAACTCATTATTACGATTATTATGATACTCCATTATTATTATTTATTATTATAGTTACTATCATTATTAAAATTATGATCATTATGATCATTACTAATTATTATGATAATCATCATCATCATTATTATTATTATTATAATGATTGAACGATTATTGTGATTATTATTATTATTATTTATCATTATCGTTACTATCATTATTAGAATTACTATAATAATCATCATTGTAACCATAGTTGTTATTATTATTATTATTATTATTATTATTATTATTATTATTCCTTTATTTCTCATTAAATGGTAATATTTAATACAATTTTATAGACTTATATAAATATTATTATTATTATTATTATTATTATAAATTGTACAATCGGGTTAATTGTGTTTATCGTTCATGATTTGACGACCTCCAATACGGTTGAATTAAAATCGACGATAGGTTCAAACAACTCAGAGTGCTTCAACTAAATACGTCCCGATAGATAAACTTGTCATAATTTATGGGGATTCAATGAAGAAGCGATCCCGGTCGAATTTTGTTCGTAGTTGAAAAAAAATGATTATTATTTTTAAAAAAGAACAAAGAATGGCTTGACGAAGAATGAAGTAGATTATTAGGTAAGAAAAATGTTGATACAAGGGAAGTGGGGGATTTTGAGATGGAAAATGCAGCTGGTGGTGGTGTTAGGGCTGCTGCTTGTTGCAGCAGAGAGGGATTTACCGGAGAGCCGGAGTCGAGTGCCTAGCGAATATATGAACGAGATCGAGAGTGAGCCAGTGAGGGTTGCGCCGGCATCGAGTTCCGGTGACCTCGAAACCGCGCTGCCTTCCACCTCCTGCTCTATCTACTCGATAACGTGCAAACGTGCATGACCGCTGGTTCTGTTCTGCCGAGGGCGCTTCTCCAGCCTCGCTTCCTCTCTTTTTCTCTCTATTTATGTGTATATGTATATATGTATATATGTATATGGTGTTGCGTGTGTATCTCGACACGGACGTCTCGACGATCGATATTTTACCCTCCGCCATTCGGTTCTCACTCGTAGTCATCCCCCACGGGGTCGACGACGACCACCTCCGGATTATCCGGCTCGCCTGAACATTTTTCAACCATCTCGAACCCACCCCCGTCGTTTCCCATCGCGAAATTTTTCCACTTTGAGTAATTTTCAGATAATTTTTTCTCGTCAGATCAATTTACTCTTCAAACTGTCTACAGTGTCGATTATATTTCTTGCTCATTTTTTTTTAATTTAATAATTTTTTGCTCGTGTGAATAAATTATAAAAATAATTTTCAAAATTTCGATATTTTTACTGGTTCTTCGAAGTTTCGTAATTCTTTCTCTGTTAAAATGATTTGATTTTCATTTATTTATTTATTTATTTATTTATTTTGCTTATTTAATCTCATCTTCGTTTGGAAATATTGCAATTTTTGGTAGATAAATATTTTTGTATGGAAAAACATGGATTCGGTGGTAGAAACTGTACAAAAACCGAAATTCATGGTGAAACGATGAAAATTGCGATACGTGAACCCATTGCAAAGAAAGACGCGACTGTGTGTGTGTGTCTGTGTGTGGATATGAGCAAAAACCTGCCCAGCCCGAGGACTCGGCTGCCTCGCGAAGGTTCACCGGAAGCCCGTAATCACGTAGGCTCGACTTTTTACGACCTCCCTCCCATCGCGCCGCGGTACTCAACAATATAAAATACAATCGACACATTTTTTTTTCACTTCCACACACACATACACACAAATGTGGCCGATAAGCTAATTCCACAATAACGCAAAAACTTAAAAATTATTGACAGCAAATTCTTTTTTTAAAACCCAAAATTGAAAATTATCATTTTTATTCCTGAAATTGAGTTGAAAAAAAAAACTTACCCACCTCTTGGCAGGATGCACGAACGACGAGCAATTCCTTCAACATTCCCCAGGATAATAGTTCACCCGCAAACGTTCACACACGTCAAAATTACGTTCAAGTGTTGGAACTTGATATTTTTTATTTATTAATTTTTTGTGTCTTATAGAAGTGAAGAATTAAATTTTTTAATAACAACGGTTAAATGATTATTTTGATAATTTGGAACGATGGTGTGTATCGATGCGACGTCGTTGAGTTTATTTATTTATTCATTTATCTATTAATTTTTTTTTTTCAATTCACGAGCACTTGATCGAGTGAGAAGCTGAAAAAAAAACGGGAGGAGGTTCTAAAACACCTTGCACGACGGAATATGCCTCACTACTGCAGTACGTCAGCGTCGCGTACCGCGCGAGAATGGAAATACCCTCGTCGGGGAAATAGCATCGAGCAGCGACATCTCGACCAACTTCGAACGTCCGCTGCCCCTGTCAGGTGGACGGAACGATTCGTACCGGATAATTAAAAAAAAAACAACGAGCTCGGCTCAATTTTTTGAACCGTAAATGGGCATTTATTCGTTCACAATGTATAACAATAATGGTTTCACGAGCCAATTATCATGACATCATGACGCGTATTAAGGAGGGATTCCGTTTACTTTTCCCACTCGTTTTATATTCTCAAAGTCTTAGGAATATGTGTGGCAAATTTAAACCCAAACGTTATTTTTTTTCAATCTCACAAAAAACGCTCATTTTAGCTGCTAAGAATCCCTCCTTGAAGAAACCCTTCCTTAAATGTAACAATCGATTGTAAAACTATAGTCCATTCACATAATTAATACTAAATTTGTAAAAATATAAATAAACACTCTCATGAGATTTTAGATTAACATTTCACAGACAAAATACATTCGGGGAGAAAATTATTCGTGTCAACGTGATAATAGATTTGTAAAACTAAAAGGAGAGATTTCTATCTCTTCTATAAGCTATAAACAAAATCTATAATGTTTGTTTCCGTTTCTTCCGTTGCTCGTCGATTTAATATGCAATACAATTATTTTTATTTTTTTGTGTGCTCTTAATCTTTATTTCGACGGCATATTTTTTAACCGTATGAAAAATGGCCTAATTTCCAGAGCTTTTTATGTCTGGACGAAACCGTCGAAAATCATCGTTTCCATATTCGACCGATTCGATGAGTCTCTCCATGGTCCTTGTCATCGTCTTCATCTCCGATATAATGTCCCTCAGCGATGCCATGAGCTCATCGTGTTTTGATCTTTCTTCTTTTCCTTTATCCATCGTTTACGTTGTATCAACTGGACGAATAAACATTTTTATATTTGATACTCCATATTGTTTCAATTTATTTATTTATTTTATATTTTCAACGCTATGAAAAGACGCAAAATGTGTTGAAAGCTGACAATATTTCGTGACACAAAACAAGGTAATTTACTCTTCACGGAAAGTTGTAACATTTCATAGATTAAAGTTTGTTATAATAATAAATTGTAATTATATTAGCGTGACCTATTTTTCAAAAATTAAATCTACTTTTGCAAGACAATCTTTCACTTATATTAAATCATTAAATGGAAACACTGAACATTATAACTTCGTGCTTAGCAACGCATTTCGTTGTCACAACAAAACCACACGCAATGAAAAACACTATGTTTTAATCTGAGACACGTGAAATTATCGTCAGGTACTAAAAATAATGATAGATGTGCATTTTATAAATGTATTTTCATGCAAATTTCATTTCAACCGTTACCTTCTGCAAACTAAATTCGATTTCGGGGACTTCCCACCAGCAAGATACAAATTACCGTTCTGAAGTGCGGTATTTGTCTATCGTCTTCGATGTTCAATCGTCAACTTCCGGAAGCATGCGCGTGGGGGAAATATCGAACCGAATTTAAAGGGCACGAACCTAGAGCAAGCGAGAACGTTCACTGTGTCGAAAAAACCATTCTCAACTAGTGAGAGTTTTTTTTTCAAAAAGTTTCGGTAGGTGGCGAAGCTCACACAGACCAATTGCTTCAAATGTTCAGATTTATATTCAATATTCATATATAAGCAAAGTAGCAATTGGAGCCAGCTTCACGACGATCTTCATGCATAAAGGACGAAAGGACGAATCCCAATTGGCATGCTTAGCTCACCGACAGAGTTCTCATAGACATACAAATGCGTTCCGAGAGATGGCGCCATCCGTCAAAGCTAAACGTCGCGGACGTTCTAACCTAACAGATCGATCAACAATTTAGTGTGAGAAATAAACAAATACCATTAAATAATCCACGATTTTCACACCTTTATCAGCAATAATGTCCAATTTGTACGATCAAATAAAGCTTCTTTACGACCAGTGCTTGTACTCTAACGTTATTAGTCTTGTAAGTAATACACGTTATTGTTAACAAACATTCGTGCATTTCAGACAATTTTGATGCTCCGAAATGATAAAAAACCAAGTAAACATTTGATTTTCAATCGTATTTCGTTGTGTGATTTACAGGCCAATTTGATTCTATCTTTGAGCGATCACAATGGCGATCTGTTGCCGGCGCATGCAAAATTTCATGTTTACGTACACTGCGCCGACTCTCACTTTCATCTGGGAAAGTACAGAAAGGCGGAATCGTTGTACAAAAAATCGTTGCAGTTTCGCAAGTGTCTGTTGAAATCCAAAGGTGCAACGAAACCTCCGACGGAAAGTCACAAGGATCTTCTTTCCGACATAGACATTAAATACCAAATTCATCTGTGTCTGGTTAAATTGAAGAATCAGCAGGAAGCTCTGCAGGTCTTGCAGAGCATACCAGGGAAACAGAGAACGGCAAAGGTACGTTGAATCGACTTTCATTGCGATTGACATCGCGTAAAGATTCTCACTGAAATCAAACAAAGGGCCGTAAGATTTTTTCTTCTGGAACAAAACTGGAGCGGTTGGCAATTGTGCATCGATTTGAATTGTGAAACCATGGAAAAGACTTCTATATACAATATCCTTTCATGATTCGCACAAATCGTTGCCAATCATTTATCGACATTATTAAATATTTTTACATCCGCTAACTGAATTCATCTGCGATTCCTGAGCAAAACATTGAGCGATGCAATTGTGTTTCCTTCAAAGGTAAACATGGCACTGGCCAAAATATTTCAAGAGCAAGGAATGGAACGCTCTGCGATAACGACGTACAAAGAAGTCTTGCGAGAATGTCCACTGGCGCTGGAAGCTGCGGAAGGACTCTTGGCTCTCGGAGTGAAAGGCATCGAAGTGAATTCCCTCATAGTCGGCTGCACGGCCAATTTACCAAACGCCGACTGGCTCAATACGTGGATAAAAGCTCACGCTCACATACACAATCGCGAATACAATCACGCCGTCAGTACGCTGAGATCACTGGACAATGTGAATTTTCTTCGCGACAACTTCAATCTTCTCGTCACGATGGGCGAGTGTTATTACTACGCGGGTGACGACAAGAATGCCCTACTGTGCTTGCGAAGAGCTAGAATAATCGACCCGGACGTCACTAAAGGGTGAGTGCCTTTCGAAGGATCGTAAAGAAAGCTGAACGAAATTGTCAGAATTCATGACTTCCATTCTCTTTCTCTCTTTTTATTCAGCCACATTCTAAACTTATTTCAAATTTATTTTTTAATATACAAAATATTACAAAATTGAATTCATTTGAAAAATTGAAAAAAAAACAACAACAACAACAAAAAAATCTTTAATTACGTAGGATTTGCCAATTGACAATATCTTTGAATTTTCTTATTCGCCAGATTGGATTTGTACGCTGCGGTTCTTTACAAAACGCAATACACGAAAGACCTGGAAAAGCTGATACCGGTGATAACGTCAACGAGCGAGTGCACAGCCGAGATATACATTGCGATGGCTTACGCGTTGTACGCCTCGCGAAAGCTCAATCGAGCAAACACGTTGACCGCGCAGGCGATCAATTTGAGTCCCAACAACGTCGAGGCGATTATATTACGGGGAAATATTTTTATCGATCAGAAAAAGTATCAGGAAGCGCTTCATCACTTTCGACAAGCCATGCAACTGCGACCGCATCGTTACGAGCCGCACAAGGGCCTGGTCGATTGTTTCGTCGGGATGCACAGACTTCGAGAGGCTCTCAACATTGCTAGCAGCGCTTGCAAGCAGCTCGGTCACACGCCCAGAGTTTTGTCGGTACGTGAAAATATTAAGATGGAGAGCTGACATTTCGCGAATCTTTTTTTAAGGTCAATTTCAGATTTTTTGACTAGGAGGGCAATTTTTTTTAAATTAAAAAAAACTAAAGAATTGAATAAAATAAACAATTCGCTGACACACTTTAAGATTAAGATAGAGAGCTGACATTTGGAGGATCTTCGATTTTTTAAGGTCAACTTCAGATTTTTCGAGTAGCTGGGCAATTTTTTTTTTTTTTTTTTTTTTTTTTCGGCGCCTACCCTAATACATATGTTTCATATACCCGAATGTATATGAAACACGATATAAATCGAACTCGTTGAAATATATTTTCAGTTGTACGCCTCGGTTCTGATGAAGGACCCGGTCTCGGTCACTAAGGCGAAAAATTTATTGGAAAAAGCGCTTTCCCAAGACGAATCCTATTTACCAGCTGTGTACTTTCTCGCTGAAATTTACGAGCAAGAAATGAATCTCGAGGCTGCGATCGAGCTTCTCGAGAGACAAGTGGAGATACAACCCACGTGCAAACTCCATCAGATGCTCGGTGATTTGTGGGCGAGGGTTCACAACGAGGAAAAAGCTCTCGATAATTATGCCGTAGCGTTGAAGTAAGTCTTCCCGATCCTTCGGCATTTTTAACTGACCATATTTTTGGTTGTTTCGAACTATAACGAAAATAAATATCAGATTTCACTGTTGAGAAAAATGTTTATTCTTATTTTGAAAACTTGGATAATTAATTTGAAAAACTTTGTTATTTGAAGTTTGGATCCGAGCAACAGGCGGGCATTGGAAGGAATGCACAGATTGGACAGCACAGCGAGTAAATTGGATTCGACTTATTACATGACGGTCGGCGAAGAACACGCGGACACGACTTACGACGTCGGTGACGGATTGCCGGATTCGGACAACGACGAGGCGGCGGACGAGAGCGAAACCGAGGCGGTATGGTCCGACATGGATCTCGAAGCCAATAGCCAGTAACATTAGAAAATTGATTGCCATGTATTTTTTTTTCTTCCTTCTTTTTGCGTGAAAACAATCGATAATTCGAAAATCCATGGTACACACGACTTTTGTAATTTAATTTCGCATATTCTCCGACGTATTACCAAGGCGAGCGCGCAATATTGGCAGAGGCAGGCGAACTGGGACGTTCTTGGAATACGACAAGAAACCGATGAATTATACATATATATATATTATGGCTCACGCTCGTCTAATTTACAAGACTGACAGTTTACATTTCTTCGTTTTTTTTTTGTTTGTAGATTCGTTTACCGAATTTTCGCGATTAATTGGCAAATATAGTTTATTCAACGTTGTTTCGACTATCATGAATCATGGTTTTTTGTGCCAGAGACGTAGCACGATTGAATGTGATTGTTGTATAGAAAATGAATTGTGCTCGTAATATCGCCGTTATTGTTGGTGATTGAAGGCTTAACGATACATGGATGGAGTGTAAGATTGTATACATATTGTTCCACATGCAATGATCGAACGAATAAATTTATTGTATACACCCGGAGTGATGGTGTTGATTGAATTTTTCATTACTTCTTTTTTTTTTTTAACAAAAGAAGACGATGAAAAATCTTAGGACTCTCAGCTGAGGAGCTGAGGATTGTCAAATTCATTTTTGCCGCGACAATTGATTTGCAAAACAGCCGCTTTTCCCGACGATCGATGGCGCTGGCCGTAGTCGTGATTTTTTTAGCAAAATGGCTGCCGTTCGAGTTATTGGGCAATTTGGTGAATAATTATTTATTTTAAATTAAATACACTTGATGAGTTGAAAAATCATGAAAATGATGTCAAAAAGTTTTGAAACTATTTTGGAATTCACACGTCGAGTGTAGACACATGTCGTTCGATCGAAGAATTGTATAATCAGTTCCTAACCTCAAAACTCGTCTAGTTTTGCATGATCTGCGTATCCAAATTTATCTTGACATTGATATTTCGTACTTTATTGCGTCGTAAAAATGTTCAGGTTCCCGGTCTCTTCGGCTGTCATGCAGGGCCATGTCGACTCAACAGTCGTCACCCGGCAAATACTACATCGTCACCCCCGAAGTGAAAGACAATTGGGCGGACATAAGAGATCGCGCTGCGACTAATCTGCTCCTGACAGAATTATTTCGTGGATTGGGTATAACGCTGTCCTATTTCTTCAGAGAGCCTGCAACGATAAATTATCCTTTCGAAAAGGGACCTCTCAGTCCGAGATTCAGAGGCGAACACGCTCTAAGACGGTAATTGCGTCTGTTGCTCGCAACGGCGTGCCATACTCTCAGAGTTGACAAAAAAAACAATCGATGTGAATTGTATACTCTTTAATGCGAGTGACTAGAATTGCATTTGTCCAAAAAATATCGCTAGAAATAATAACACATTTACCTTATTATTCTCAAAGAATCACTATTCTCATGGAATAATAATATAAGTCAATGGATACGAACAACAAATACATCAATCCTAAATTCGAGCTGCGCAGTAATGAATAAATTTTTCTTTCATCTTTTTCAAGCTCTAAACTTGTGAATTTTCAGATACCCATCCGGCGAGGAGAGATGCATAGCGTGCAAGCTGTGCGAAGCTATTTGTCCGGCCCAGGCAATAACCATCGAGGCTGAGGAACGTTCCGACGGTTCCCGAAGAACCACCAGATACGACATTGACATGTCCAAGTGCATCTACTGTGGATTTTGCCAAGAAGCTTGTCCGGTTGACGCAATAGTCGAGGTATTCCATTCGTCGTTCAACTTCGAATTCGCAAATTTTTCACCCGACAAAAATCGATTACCACAATCTGTTTGAATATATTTTGCAGGGTCCCAACTTCGAGTTTTCCACAGAGACTCACGAAGAAATGTTGTACAACAAGGAAAAGTTGCTCAACAACGGCGACAAATGGGAATCCGAAATAGCGACCAACATTCACGCGGATCATTTGTACCGTTAAAATTGAGAAACGGAAAAAAAAAGAAAAAAATAATAATTAACGTCTCCGGAGATTCTTTAGTCATACGTGTGGGCAGCGTTAAGAGTTTAATCGAAAGTCAACGGGACGTGGCAACGCGTCCATGTTTACGAAAACTTTTCGCAAATTTTTATTCAAAGTAGAATTCTTTTTTTAGCGAACTTGCGCTAAAAACTGTAATGCACCACGAGACCCGTGCGATACCTGTAAGTTGTAAATAAAAAAAGTTAAAGTCAATCACGTGTTCTCATTGCGTTACAACTATCTTCAATTTATATTGATTTTACAATTATTTGAAAGAAATTTTGAATTTAAAAGAAATTTCGTTTTGCTAAATAACTGGGCTATTCTCAACTTTTGACCAAAAATAGTAATAACAAAATTTGTAGATTATTTAATATTCTACAACTTTGGTCATAACAATGTGTTCGTCTACGATTGATATTTTTCGACTTAAATCAAAAAATGGGCACGAAATTGAATTATTACATTATCTCGTCTAATCATTAGTTTACTTTACAAATTACAGCGAGCCAGGGCTTGGACATCGGGAATAATGACACATTCAATTCAATAAATTATTCAAATTTTATTATATATATATATATTTATGTATATATATGTATATCAGTCAGTCATCGCATACATTTGCAGCAGGATGTACCAACGACTTGTATCAGCAAAGCACGATCATCGTCGCCTGCTCTCCATTGGTAGGTAGCGAAAGTTTTATATTTTCAGCGCTCCAGTGCAGCAACGCACTTCGGCAAACAACACTCCACACGTACGGTATAAAAAATTCTTCTGGTTGATCCTCTTCTACGTACCTGAACTTAAGTTCAGGAAATTTCTAAAAAAAAAAAATTAAAAAATTCATCACCATTTGTCATAATACTTTATGTATTTTTATTCATGTGATCACAAATTTTCAAGATAAATTTTCCGATTGATTTCTGATTTTTTGACTAGAAACATAAGTTCCAAGATATTGCTTTGAAATATAATTAATCGTGAACTTTTTTGATTTATAAATTTTGAATGAATTACCCTAAGACGATCCTTTGGCCATTGCATCGAACCTTGTTGTATCGCAGCGAGCACTTGACTTACGCCAATCTGCGATTGACCGGTTTGTTCCAATTTGTAAGAAAAAAAGTTTATCACCTGCGAATAAATCGTTCGATTATTCAATCACACGGATTAATTCGGATAAAACTGTGTTTGTTGATAAAACATTATGCATTGCATGGGAATGCGTTTGAGCTTACGGAATATATATTCTGAATGATATCTTGAAAAGCCGAATGTGTTCTGTAAGGCTGAAACACATCTTTCTTGTAAAGTAACGTGTATATGAGGTTCGGATTAAGGGCCAACTGATGCGTCAATGCACTGTTGATTATTTCGAGTACCATTCGCAATACTTCCTCGAGTATCGTCAAATCTTGAATCTGTGAAAAATTATTTGATAATTTTTAACGATGAAAAATTAAAAGATTCGTGTGGGAAAAAAATGGTGTGAATTTATTATTTTGTGGTATGATTACCAAGTCTGTGCTGTCGGTCTCGCGGGTAAGGTCGACCACGGTGCCGTGAGCAGCCGAGTTCGATGGCCCGTGTATCCTCGCTTCGAGTCTCGCGTGTTTCTTCGCTAACGTCTCAAATAGGCTCAACAGTCTTTGGCTGACGTACGGATGCAACGCTCTAAACTGAGCCGACATATTGGCCAGCGCGGCTAAGCAATTCGTGTGGAGATATTTATCCTAAAATCAAAAGAAAAAAAATATTTAAACCCATCGTTCATTCAATAATAATTATTTTTTTGAAAATCCACCTGAAAATATCTGAATAACGAGCAACTCATTGTCACAAAACATTCGATTGAGATGTTCGTTGTGTATACTCACTCTCATTTTTAGCATATTGTACTGTATCGTTCGTATGACTACGAGAATTAACAGACCACCTAACGATATTTCACTGATGCATCTCTCTGTGTACCACGTAACTCCTTTCAACATCTGGAAAAGCCAAACAATTCATTCATCTGTCAACAGTATAACTTTTTTACATTTTTTAAAATACCAAAACACAACTCACAATTTCGTGAACACGTCTGTTAAACGATTCGTCTTCGCTCAGTATCAACAGTATTATAAGCGACATGTAAATATGATGCGACGTGTTGTCCGGAGCGTGATACAGTATTTGCAGAATCGGCGTTATCTGATAAAGAACGAAAAAATAAAATATATTAAGGATACAAATTAAAAAAAAAAAACAATTTAAAGCATTGAGTCGTAATTTACAAAATGCACAAATCTTACCAATAAATGGATGTCCGATCGTTTGATTATGTAATCTTTGACGCTTGCGTTCTGATGCAGCAACATATATAGCAACAATATAACTTCGTCGGTGTTTGGTATTTTACAAATGGTGCTATACAGTTTGTCCAAGTTCAACTGGAATGACGTTACGGCTTTTGTCGGCCCCGTGGAATTTGCATCTGTCGAATGGACGATTGTATTTTAAAAAAAAATGAATTTGGGGGCTCAAAAAAGAAGAAAAAAAATAATTCAAGACATTTGAGAGTTCGTTCGAACCTTGAATGTGTGAAAAACTAATCAGCGCGTCTCTGTACGGATTGTTCGAAGTTGTACAATGATTCGTGAGAACGAGCAACAGCAACAACGATTGACTGGCAAGTGGAGTTTCCGTATCGCGTTTTTCTTCTTCGTCTCTGCCACCGTGACTGTTAACTTGAACGTTTTTCGAACTATTGCCCATTCCCATCGTAATTACATTCCAAAGTCCCGCTGAAATAAAAAATTCGTTGCATTTTTTCTTCCATTTAAAAATAAATTTAAAAAAAAACAAAAATTCATAATAATACTGGGCGCCAAAACACGATACTGCGTCTTTTGATTGAAATTTTCTGAATTTCACCTGCAATGCTCAAAACAATGCTACCGCCGGCTTCTCTCAAGAGTAATCCAGGCGGGGCGTGTTGCTGTTGAGCAAAATTATTGAGCAACGTGCAAACGACCAACGGCGCTCGTGCTCTTTGCTCGTTGTGCATCACGATCCTGTAAACCAAACTGTACTCTGCCGAGGTCTGAGCGAACAGTTGTACGGAAAGAAGAACGAGCAAACAGTTCACCGTCTCGAGATGCACGATATAAGTGTATTCGCTGTAAATTAATGATTTGTCAGATCCAACTGTTCCATCGGCCGGAGTTTGTCATTAACTCACCACAAAGGAACGTCTATGAGGATATCAAAAAGCGCCGTGATCAATTGCTCCGTGCGACTGATCGTGTCGTTTTCGGACTGCGCATTCATCAACCTTACTTCGGTATGTTTGACCATTTCTTCTTCGCCGACAGCCTCCAAAAGATATTTCAATATACATCTAACTGCGAATAGAGCATTGTAGGATTGCCATGCGGATATTACGCTGAAAATTGAAGATTTTTTTTTCTGTTTATACTTTTTTGGTATTTGTGAAATAATTTGCAGCGACGTTTCGATTGGTACCGGAACGTTGGGAATTGTGAGAGATATCAGTGAGATGTAGAAAATAATAATAGCGCAGTTGACCAAGACTTATCCTTGTACGAATGTCCTGAATCCCCAAAATTCAACAAATACTAAGTGGTTTTTTTTTTTTTCGCCTATTCATTTTTTCTTCTCTGTAAGACGAGACAACGGAATGAATTCCATGTACGTACTTTTGATCCTGAATCGATCCAAGTAGATGATTGGCCTGAAGCAGCGTAACTTCGATGAGCGTACCAAAATTGCTGGTACGCAAGTTGTTGATCAGGAGCTTTTCGCAAGCAGAATCCAGAGTGGAATCCAGTTCTATCTGATCGTTTCGCGTGACGGGCGGTCTAATATTGTAAGACAGAAAACTACTCCAAAACGGATCCGTTTGTTTGATGCATTCCTCGCTGCAGAACCGCTCCAAGTGCACGTTCTTGGAGAGGTCCTGGTATCTACTAGGCGTCGTCCCCATTTCTTCGCTGTTATTTAATTCTGAAAGTTTAATTATCTCGTAAGGTCTGCATATTCATTTTTCACGAGTTTCCCTCATAACAATATCAACCGGATATGATCAAAAAATAATGTTGAAGTTCTTTTTTACATTCCGTAAAGAACTATGGATCGACGACTCACGCATGACCAACGATTTATATATTCATTTATGTAATCGAACTTATCAAACTCACTTCTATGGAAATTAAGAAAAACATAAATTTTAATAAAATGTCTAAGTGATCGAAAGTACCTACGTTGATATGGGTTAGGCCACTTGGTACTAGCAAATTACTGCAATTTTTTTCCATGGAATAGAATGATTATCGTGCATTCAACATCCTTCACGATGATCCATGTTAAAACATAAATTCTCAACGTACACTGTCACTAACACTACAATACGTGCAGCTCCATAAACAAAATTAAAACTATTAAAAAATTTGTCAAACTTCATCCGTTCACACAACCAATAAATCTTGTAATAATCGTTGCACCAATTATATATCGTTATAGCAACCAAAAAGACTTCACAATATCACAATATCCCCAAAAAAAAAAGAAACAAAAATTTCGCAACCACCTACGTAAATTGTAACAAAAACATTCGATTGTCAAAGAGGAAACATAACCTCTTACGCTGCAAAAACGAGTTGACATACGAACAAATATCCATCAATTGATATTTACAAATATTTTTCGATTAAACCGGAATAATCGTGAAATCGATAGTTTGGATTCGAAAGGGTCAACATGTTGGGTCAAAATTGACGAATAAATAGTTGTTACTCACACAGATCCAGTTTATGCCGAGTTTGCATCGTAACTAACTACGTACAGACGGAAAAATGTTCCAATAGCGAGCGACGAGTCGTCAAGTTTCAACGATAAGTGCATTCGATTGGTCGGATCCAACGGAATTGGCCAATGGGTGACTAGTATTTTTTGTCGATGTGTCACCCAACGATTCAGTCACGTAGATTCGAGGTGGTGGTCACCTTTCTAGCAAGGAAAGGCAAGGAAGGACACTTTCTGCGATAACGCGGGTATCGCTAATTTATCAGAATATTGTTGATGATGACAAATTCAAGAGTTTTAGTTTGTAATTGAGTCGCTCATTGAGAATAAACCTCAGTCTGTAGATATGCTTTAAAGATTAATAAAGTTTTATACAAATTTGTAAATTAAATGTTTATTTATATGGATAATCATTTTAATTTCTTTTCCGATAAAGAAAATAAAGAATTATATATATGTACGTATAATGACATTCTACATTATTGCATATCTATATGAGAAAGATGTGCAATAACAAGACTCGATTTACGAATCAAAGCAAATACATTGAAATTAATAAACGAATTCTCGATATTTTCAGATGTTTGATAATTTCGGATAAAGCGTGCAATAAACTCACTTGTTATTGTTATTGTGGGAACTGGTGAATAATTATATCTTACATAAATAATCATTAAACACGTTGCATGTTTCGATGGATTTATTCAATTGAGAAAAATAAATTCAAAATTTCATCAGCATAATTTTGAAATACATGTTTGGAAAGTATATATATGTATAATATGACGCTTAATAATTTCAATTGTTTATCGTACAGAATGATATCGTCGTCTGAAAACGTAAAAATAATGTTCTAACGCAAAAAATTTACCGCGCCCCATTATCGAAGCTTGTCAAAATTCGAAAATAATATACCCAAACCAAGGAAGTATCGTAGAACAATGTCGAAAAGAAGATTTCGCGTCTGCATCGAGTCTATTTTAAACGACTGAACGATGTTGATCTTCCGAATAAATAGGTAAGCTCGAAAATTGTTGGAAAAAAATTCCAGAAAGAAGAAAAGCCCTCGGAAATTGGATTGAAAGGCACATATTTTCCACAAACCCAAAGTATTCGGGTCAATAACGAGAAAACCCTTTGATCGTTGTGAAATATCATCTTTTTTTTTTTTTGCAGCATGCGAATTCTTTTTTTTTGAACATTTTTTCAACGAACTACTTCCAGTCCCAACTTTACACAAGATACACTAAAGAAAACTCACTACAAAACTAAACCATCCCCGTAAACCGTTTTTTTTTCTACGGACGATTCGTCGTGAAAAAAAAAGAAAAAAATTTAGTCGATAAAAACGTAAGATTCATTAAAAATTATTGAAAAAAAAATATGAAGGGAAATAATAAGATAAGTAACGATAAGTACGAAGTATCGGGCCGAAAATATTTGTCTTGAATCGCCAGATTTGTTGCAGTATTTAATTATCCTCCGCCAGGGTGTTGATCTTGGCGTTGATGGCCAATAGCTGTGCCAGAAACGACGTATCTCCCATTACGACGGCCAGACCGGTAAGCAGATTGTCCATGTTATCGCGGGACAGGCCGAGTTGACGAGCGCACTCGTGAATTGCCAATAAATCTCCGTCAGTGGGAACAATCTGAGAAACATGAAAAAAACAAAAAACAAAAATAAATAATTGTAAATTATATTGAAAAAAAATCTTTTGATTGGGTAGCTTTGAAGACGGACGACATATATTTTCGTATATTTATTCAATAATCCTCTTTATTACATTTCGCCCTCTTAATTCTGTGCGTCTTCAGATTTATTTTCCATTTCCTAGAATATGTCATTTTATATCGGTTATTTAAAAAAATAAAATAATTTCCTCATTTAAAAAATTGTTTTTTAAAAATAGTTAATATTAAGAAATGGAGAAGAAATCTAAAGTCTCCAAATTTATTGGGCGAAACGTAATGAGGAAGAATAATATTGAAAACATATATATATATATGATCGTCCATCGTCAAAGTTATCCAAAAAAAATATTCTAACGACCAAAACAACTGAACAAAATTTTTCAAAATCGATCAAAACCTGATTTTCGTTACAGAGAAAAAAAAAGTCTTGAAACTGAAAAAAAAATTAAAAAAAAAAAGGTGCTTAATTACCTTCGATGTGCTGCGAAATTGGTTGAAAGGCATTTTCACACGTGTTTTTCCTTTGCTGGTTTGATAAAAAATCGTAAAGTTCTGTCCGTTGTTCGAATCGAGCACAACCGGAAAATAAACGCCGGATGTCACGTGACCCTTGGTGTCCCTCGCGAGTAAACTACGAAAGTTGTAAACGATGTTTCGTCGTTCCGTGACATCGATGGCGGTCAGATAAGGACGTGCTATGTAAATAAGAGCGACTTGCGTGCGCTCCAAGGCACCGGGACGATTTTCTCTCTCGTGCCACTCGACGTAATCCGAATCTTGTGCGCACATGGAATAATTGTACTCTTTCTTGCAACCCGGTTCGTCCGATTGGGTGAACCATCCGGTGTGCGGATACATCTTGTCGGCCATGACCGTGATTACACGGGCCACGTGATAACCCGGATCCAGAAGCAAAACACCGCGACGTCCGTTTATTTCGATTTTCAAACAAACCAGCACGTGCTCCTTCTCGCCACTGTCGGCCGCGGGTGGTCCGCCGACGTAACCGTCAATGTCACCGATTGTCTGGAAAAAAAATTAATAAAAAAAAAATAATAAAAAAAATCAAATCTTTTTTGTAAAAAAAAAAAAAATGTCAACAATTATTTTAACAATGAAATTATTTGTCGACGAACGTATGGATATGTTTAACGATGTATGACACGTGTTTCGAAAACTTCATGAAAATTGGGGAAAAGAAAAATGGAGATCGATCGATCTTTAATATTCAATATTCGATATTAGCGATTAAAATAAATTTAAAAAAAATATGAGACAAAATGTAATAAAATCTTTTCGGCGATATTTGATGATTATGAATTTATCTAGAATTCACAAAGCAGTTATAATCGAAATTTCTCATATTGGAGCACTTTTGGCTGGGATTTTGTGTGTCATACAATCTTTGAACATTAAAAAAATTTGAAGAGGAAAAAATTTCACGTTAAAACAATTATTATTTACCTCTTCGCACGATACTAAATAGAGGCCATTGGAGATGGTGGGATATCTGTCGTTTAGTTTTTTCAGGCGATGGGTCAGCTCAAAACCAAGACCCACACAGGTGTGATGATTGTTGGTTATTAGCGGCTGATACTTGCGGTAGAATCGCTCTACCATAGGTTCGTTACTTTCCTTATAATCCCTGTAGAATCTGTGGACCGAATAAAGAAATTATTATTATTATTATTATGTATTTTCTTTCCGACCAGCGCGACAAGATGGAATATCAAGAGACGCTTGCCTTAGAAAGTTTCCGACTGTGTCGTAACGGTGCTCGCGCAGCAAGCGCTGGGTCTCCAGCTCAACACTGCCCGCTAGTTCTTCATACTGTTCGACCGTATTAACGGTCAAGGCTGGCGATTCATAGTGAGCCCATACCGGCAGGGGTAGCGGCACACCCCTGATCCAGGGCCCACGCGCCTGCCCATCCGGCTGGCATATGTCTCTCGTCTCGAGTCAACTTGGCCATTCGCTGCCCCAGCGACCGACTGTCGGCGTATATCCATTCTCATCCCTGTAGCTGCTTATTGGCTCCACAGGGCTCTCTGCGTTATTTAAACTCTTCTCTCGCTCTGCAAATTCAAACGATAACGTCAATTACAACAGCACAATTGCAAATGAGCCGTAAAGAATAAGAAAAAAATGTCTTACGGTGAAAAAAAGCTAAGGAATACATTTTTTTTTTAAAGTATGCTCCATAAACTAAATTCAATAATAAATGTGATTAATTTCTTAGAAACACGTTGTAACTCGTTCAGTATTTTTATTCATACACTATTTTTTTTTCCCCAATAAAAATAAATCAATTTTAAAAAATTGAAAAAGATTTTATTGCTTAAAAAAAAAATTGAAATTATAAATAAAAAATATAAATAAAATACAATATTCTCTCGTATAATTTCGTGATTGCTCAATACCGAATCTAAAACAATTGTCGTGACCAATGTGCATCAACACAGCTGCTTTATCAGCAAAGCGTCTGTGAATAAAATGTACATAAACGGATCTGACGCTTACCACACGAAAAAATATGATACAGCGAGTCGCAATAACGTTCGACGTTATATCCCTCGAATCGTTGATCGAAAAAAACAACATCTGCGACGTTAGACGATAACGATAATAAATTTTCAATGTCACCAATGTGTGTTGTATCGACCGGACGACGCGACAATCTCTAAAAATGTCGTTTATTAAAGAGAGACGAAGAATAAGAGACGAAAAAAAACAAAAACAAGAACAAGAACGTGACCTTAAAGTTATCGATTGAAAAAAATATGAAACGTGACGAGTGGTCGAAATTTAAACGAAAAAATTCACAATCGAAATTAGTCGATGGTGACCCCCGAAAAAAAAAAAATTCGGAAAATGGGTGAAAGCACACGACAATCGTACAATATGGCGCGGAGCGAACGCGCTAGTCAGTCAATGGACGACAAAGGAAATACCACGTGTTCATTTTCCAATCCCCATCGACGGTTTCACGTTCGAAAAAATCCGAATAAGGAAGTAGCGAGCGGTTAACTCATTCGCGAGATAACGAAGACCGTCGACCTCGCAATAATCATTTCTTGCCGAAAGAGAAAAAAAAACGGAAAAAATAAACATCTGTTTTCTCATCGAAAAATTTGACGCTCATCGTACGAACCATTGAAGCTACGAAATATCATCAGTTTAACAAAACAATGGAAAAGTTTACAAATTTTTCGTCACACGATTATCGCAATCGATAATCAAAATTTTTACAATCTCAATCAATCGCATAATAATCAAAAATCAAAATATTACAACGGTCGTGGAGTTTTTTTTTCGATATCTAGGTCGCCGCGTTGCCTAAGGCTTCACATTGCTTTGCTACTCATTTCTTTCCTTTTTTTTCACCACCCCCCCGATTCGAAGGCCGTTCGCAATTCTTCAACCCCGATGACCTTGTTTCCTCAAAATTGTTATTAATGACAATAATACCAACACTAACAATAACAATAATAATGTAATGAACGAAAAAAAAAAAGAATACAAAGAAATATGCACTTACCCATACAATGAGCGCACCAAACAGATATGAACCTTCTCTTCTCGTGAAACCTTTTGAAAATCGCGTGTCCGAAGTCCGAGCAGAACTAAACCATTAGCAGATGCTCGAAGCTATATATACCTTGTGACCGGATTTCCCCCCCCCCCCCACCCCGCCCGACGGACTCGCCGGAGCGAGGGCCGCGCGCCGCTGGCGTCGTTAGCCTTGAAGCCCCGAACCATCGTCCGCATGTGTGGTTACCCTCGTCGTCCAATGGAACGTTTGTGTTTGTCCGATAACACTGGAGTCAAGTGGAACCATCGACGAACTTTCCGTCCAATCGTCACCCGCGTTTCACTCCCACGAGCCACGCGATTGGTCGGTCAACGTTTCGCCACGATTCTGAGTCATAAGTGACGATGCTCGACCAACAAACACACGCACACCCGCGCGTAGATACGTGGATGTTTCGCGTTTTCACTCATAAACACTTGTACCAAGCTGTTTATTCGTGTAGCTTTGTACATAATCGAGGGGCTTATCTTTCGTTGATAATGCTCGTTATTACGCGTCGAACACCCGTTACATACGCGCGTCATTTCATTTATTTTCTTTCATTCTCTAAGTGCAACGGGAACTGAAAAACACGTGGGTAATTTTTTTTTTATTCATGCATGTACATATATGTATTTTTATGGGTCCAACGTGCGCACGTACGACCGCAAACCGAGCATGGGAGTAACGTTCGAATTGCGTCCTATGACGAAATCCCATTGTCGTGCGTACATTCCATGAAAGCACGAGAGAGTGTCTCTCGGAAAACAATCGATCCGCACGAGCGTTCCGTCGAAGCGAGACGAAATTACACGTGACTCATTATGTCAACGTGAAACAACATCGTGCGTATGCGAACTTTCTGGAAACATACCCTTAGATACCCTTAGATTGAGGTGCGGGGGCAGGGTCCAATCGAACATTCGTTTGGGCGAAACTAAACGTATTCAGTCGGTAACGAAAACTGTAATCCTTATTGTTCGAGGGTTGCTAAGGTTTACAAAAGGAATGAAAATCTTACATGGTTTCTATCGTCATGTTTCACAGTGTGACATAATTATTTTGCCCCAAAAACCTTTTCAACCCTTGAGAAAACAACAAGTGAAAGTATTCGTGAGTAACAAAATAATGGAGAGGGGGCAAATGAACGCTCAATGACCGTTTGGCCGTACGCTGCTTGACGAATACATTCTCTTTCTTATCGCTTACATGTTTTGTTACCGAAACATCGAAACCTTGTGTACAAAGGTGAATAAATTGTTGAGACATATAAACCCGGTATTACCCTGGTTCGAGTGTTCGTACGAGGAAAAGGATTAATAAACCTTTGTATTGACGTGAACAAAGATTCTTCGAGGAAATAAACAGAAAATCGTTATCGAACGCAGACAAAATGGCGGAAAGAAAGGAAATTCTGCTATCGAGCGAAAACGAAATACGTCGAGCTTGATAGTGCGATAAGACTTGAAGTCGACCTTGGTTAATATGAATGACACGCGAGGTTCCCGAATTCGACTATTGAAAGCCTGGCTGTCCGATAATCTGTTTCGATAATTGGGCAATGAAGGAGGGGCCATGCTAGATTCACGAGTCGTATTGTGGGCGGACAACGTTCGATAAAAGACATCTGCCACTCAGTTTGTGTCGACGTATTTGCTATAGCTAACGCTAGACTCGGGGCGATAAAACACGATAAAGTCGTTAGCTGCGTATACAAGCCAGTCGAAACGTTGCTATTGCTGGGAAATTCCGATTCCGTTCACGACCCGAACGAGGAAAGGAGTGGGAGGTTGGGTGACCTGAACTTTGCGGCCTTTCCTACGCAGAAACGTATACCATTGAACTCCAAACGTCTAAGCTTTGACGTACCACATTATGGATTTATGAGTTATTTACTTTGTAACGCAATAAAACATTTACTCAGACACGTGTGTAGCGTTGTTATTGTTATTTTTACGTGCGTAAGCCCCGCAGTTGAGGGTATTATAAATTCATAATGGACCCAAGAAAGGTCGTTTTAAGGGCTAATCGGCCCCTATTGTCCAGCGAGAGTATGCTCATCGCTTAATGGACGGATTTTTGGGGTCGGGTGTCCTTCACTAATTCAATTTTACCATCTTGGAGGGAATCCTTGATGTGTATCTCATCGAGTAACGTATCGACTTACCCATGTAGGACGGAATCATCGGAAGTTTGAAGCATGTTACGCAAAGCGGGGACCATACGGACCCCACAAGCCTTGTAGATGGCATGAAAAGTCTGATTATTCTTCTGGGGGTTCATTTTAAACTGAATACTATTTATTTGAAATTATTCGTTAACAATTATTGCTGGCAAACTGATAGTTTATTCACTTATCTTAAAGATAGTCATTCCCAACTCAGGGGAATGGTAATATGTAATAGCTGATTAATATGAATCAATGTATGATCAGTCTCCGATAAATAAACGATTTTTTTGGAGTTCCAGCTGCAATTATTATTTATCATTAATTGATTTTGGAGTTGCAGCTTTGGTTCAATAAACTAGTTGCAAATAAAAATTTAAATGTGTCTCAAGTGTAATTTAAAAGTGGACGTGACATAGTGTCCAAATATTTTTTTTACGTTTTTTTCCTTTCAACTTTTGGGAAGGCCGTTCGAAATAAAAATCTCGTCGAATGTTTATCGTTTAGTCTTGATTCAAATGTATTCTTCATTTATGACCTCGGGACGGTTACGGGGGTAATTAGGAACGCGATCGAATTCTATGAATAGACGGCTTCGTGGTCGAAAAAATGTAATCCGCATTCGTCAATACAATTGCTTATCCAACGAGCGATAAGTCTTGAATGTCGCGTAGCTCGTAGATGGAATATTGATTATAATTGTGACGACGCAATTTGATTTGGTGTAACTGTAGACAAACCGGTATGGCACCTGAAGAAGTCGCAGCTTCTATTAGGAATAAAATTAAATTCGTAAAATTCCCATTTATGGAAATTTCATTTATATCCATGACAAACTCGAAAATCCACTAATGAGAATCTGAATGACCAACGAAAAATTATGCATCGATTGAATTCTAATCACAGGAAATACGTTCATACATAATAAATAGCAACAAACAGTTCGACTAACTTCAGGCCATCGAAAATGTGTTTTCTTCGTCAATTTGCTGAATACAGTAAATCCTCTCGATAGTCCAAAATCGGGAGTTTAAATGGGCGGGGTCATAATCCTCGCAATCGTACACGTTGATCGATTGACCAATAGCGTAACAGTACGATGTATTTGTATTAGAGTCTGCCGACCACTGGACATTTTATTATTTATTTGGAAAAAAACGAGGGTCCAACAAATGTTGATATTAGTCCAACAATTTCCAGGAAACTACAAACAATTTATCGCAATTTTTGGAAATTCAATTCGTTGAATGAATTGGCTAACTTTGTGTAAGTTAACTTCACTCTTGGCATTTCGCACCCAGTACGAATGCAAGCTGCGCCACCGTGACGGGTGGCACAATTCCGAAGCAAAACACTCTCGAGTTTCGAGGATCGTTCGCGGTTCGATTTGAGGTCGTCCGGTTTCCACTTCCTTGCTCTTCGTGAATTCATGTCCGTTTCGGTTGCGGAACGAGAAATCACAAAGCAGTCATGGCGCTCGTTGACTTGTGTGGGGTTAATTCAATCGTGAATTTCAATTCGCCTAATCTCAAAAATGAACTTCAACGCGAGATCGAAACATACAGCGGAAATTTTTCCAACAATCTCAATTTGGCTATGCAACCGGCATTTCACGTGAGTCCCGACTTATTTCAAATATCATAAACACACCGGCAGACACTTTGCTCGAATTTGCAATCTCACTCTCCGAATTGTCAACGATCATCTCGTAGTTTTCATGCACGTTGAATTATTTTATCGATTTACAATTTCATCGATACTTTTATTGTGACCAAAGTTTTTGAGTTTCCAAATGGAAACAAGAAAAATCATCAATAACCTAACACATGATTAATACACTAGTTATGCCCCATAGATATTTTTCTTACAGCTTTTACTATGGTCTTCGATTTTCTGAAAGAAAGTCACCATCAATAGGCTTTTCTATACCTACGTCTAAAATCTGTTCAACTTAGATTTCGTTTGACATGTTGAACGCTTACAAGAATTTTGTGAGGTTATGTATACGTATAGCTATGAGTTTTTCTGAAAATCATGACTGTCAATGTAACTACGGGTAGGACTCGACTAGTCTACGATTCTCCTTAATGCATAAGCGTTAAGGACGTTCGTTCGACATCGTTTGTATGAATAAATCCGCTCGTACCATAATATTACATAAATTTACGTACATAATATTCCCGATGCACCCTACAATTTAAACAAGACGACTTACACCTCCGACTCCTCATTTCACTAACGTGTCAAACGCATAGACTAAGAGCTATTGTTCTGATTTTATAATCCCTGGCACCAACAAGACTTTTTTTTGTATAGCTATTGGCGATAACAATTCGAGGTTAACTGATCAAAAAGTTCCTTTTAATATTTTGTTAACCGTATTCGTGTTGCAGGCTGGAGAAACTCTCACAGACGACAATGGCAGGAGTTTAAAATTGAAATTCGATCATGGAACAACGACACTCGGTTTCCGATACAACGGCGGTGTGGTGCTTGCCGTGGACTCTCGAGCGACGGGCGGTCAATTCATCGGTAAGCCTCATGCAGCTTACATCTGCCCATCGCAATCACAGATTTTTCATTGGACTCTTTGATATCCCTGCAAATTGTACACTTCAGGATAATTCATTACCATAATCGATCGGCTCACATTTGTATGCTTCCAGGTTCGCAGTCCATGAAGAAGATAGTGGAGATCAATGATTATCTGCTGGGAACTCTCGCCGGCGGCGCAGCGGATTGCGTCTACTGGGATCGTGTTTTATCCAAGCAGTGTCGCATGTACGAGCTGCGAAACAAAGAACGCATCTCCGTCGCAGCTGCGAGCAAGCTCATGTCCAATATGGTCTACAATTACAAGGGCATGGGACTGTCCATGGGTAAGAAAATAATCTTACTTCGGAGTATCATTTTAGTCGTTAGAGTCGAACATTTTGAGATCGAACGTCAATGTCTTCGAAGGTATGATGCTCGCCGGATGGGACAAACGTGGACCGGGACTGTACTACGTTGACTCCGAAGGCACTAGAACGCCAGGCAAAGTGTTCAGTGTTGGTTCCGGATCAGTTTTCGCTTTTGGAGTACTCGACTCCGGTTATCACTGGGATCTTACGGACAAAGAAGCTTACGATCTCGGTAGACGAGCCATCTACCACGCCACCCACAGGGATGCCTACTCGGGTGGTATAGTCAGAGGTACGAAGTTTCCATACATTTTTTTTACACATAGTTGATATATATTTAGAAAAACAAAAACAATCGACACGTTAAGTTTTTCAATTACAGTTCTCAGGGAATTTGGAATCAGCGAAGTAAATTATTAGTTCAATATATTTTGAAAAAGAAAATATTACATTTTTTTTTAAATTTGATAAAAAAAGATTTGCTGAGACGGTTATAGATTTGGTTTTTTTTTGTCTCGAATTTGTAACCATACGACTTTCGTTCAATTTTTTACCATCCGAGCTCGAAATTAGCGTCTCATTAATTTAGCTATGGGACTTTGGGTTTTTATTATGAAAATTGGTTAAACACGCTATGAGATTGAACTGGATTGAAAATAATATTTTACAAGATCTTGTGACTAATATGATCCGATCGAAATTGTCCTGCCAATTTCGAATCCAACGACGATTTCTTCAAAAATTCGTGAACCACTGTCCAACATAAATAACCATTGAACTAATGTGATTTCAATTTGCCAACAGTCTATCACATGAAATCGACCGGCTGGGTACACATTTCCGACGAGGATTGCAAAGATCTTCATTACGCTTATCAAGAAGAGAAACGTCAGAATTCCGGAGAGTAAACTTTGTTTTTTTTTCTTCTTTTTTTTTAAATATCTTGCTACTAATTAAATTCCATTTGCACAAGCAACAAATGTTTATCCTTTACGTACATCAAAATGAGCGAACTCCGGTTGTGTGATGCAAAATAAAAGTGTTTTGAATAAAATATTGAAAAGCGAATGTCGAAGTTAATTTTATTGGGTGAAACGATGGAAGTGGGGGAGAGAAACACGAGTGGATGGTATTTTAGGCTCACTCGGCTACCTCTCATCGGGATAATCGATAACGGGCCACAACCGCCCACGCTTCGCCACACGCGAATATAAAAGGTTTTTAATATATAACGATCGAGTTGACTCTTGGTCGAAGAGTACCACAATGCCCGAACGTTTATTCTTGTTCAGGCACGGATTGAAAAAAAAAAAGAAAAAAAAATGAACGATAATATGAATTCGCAAGAGAAAAAAAAACCTGTACAATGGAATCGCAATAAAGAGAGATTACTTGAAATATTTCAATCTCGTTAAATCTGCCGAGCTACTTGCACCAAAATTACACATCGATTCTGGGACGACTGGAAATTCGTGAAATTCAATTATTTCCACGAATCATAAATTTACGAACGAACAATAAATTCGAACATCTTCAGTTTTTAACAAACAAAATTTACGAACGGACGAATAAAGTTTTTTTTTTTTTGTTTTGTTTTTATCGAATTTACATCTTTATTAAACAAATACAGTTGACGTCTTAATAATATTTATATGTCGCTTAGGTGATTTTCTATTTATTCTAGCCTGTGCAAACTTTATATGCGCGTGTTGTTCTACTACATACCGTTGCGTATTTATTTATTACACGATTTTGTTTTTCATTTATTTTATTTTTTTTTAGTAATTTTTTTGTTTTTGTTAATTTTTTTTTTCATTTATTTTTCATCGGAAAGGAACAAGGTAATTTGACATATGTGTGCGTCACGGACGAATAATTTTGAGTAACTCAGCGTGTCACATGATCAATTATAGAGTACACGGGTGATATTCCATTAGCCATGTTATAGTCAAACACATTAGCATTTATTAATATCGTTACTCATGTGGTGGTTAGTTTTGTTCTTTTTTTTTATTATTTATTTTTTTATTCTTCTTAAATTTACGATTATCAATAAGTCTTATTCGCTATGAAAACGATTCTCATTTGTGACGGAATACAATAATTTTCTGGTTTTTGTTTCTTTTTTATTTTATTCTTTCATTTTTAAATTATTATTATTATTATTATTTTTCATGTCTCTTTATTTAATCTTCCAGCTTCTTTTCACAACCCGGGCCCAATTATACATACCAATAATGAAACTCTAACGCAGTTTCCATTGTCAACAATCAGACGGAGGATAGGAAAAGTCGCTTTCACGGTCAAAATAATTATTACAATTTATCTTCAATATTTATTTCATGTCCAGTTTTCTTTTTTTTTATATTTACGTCGCTGGGGATTATTTTCTTCTCATTGGGATTACATTTTCTTTTTCTTTCCTCCAATTGAATCGTGAACCGATCGAGAGTTCGTGGCCACTTGTAATTGCCATTGTTCACCGATCGATAATTCGATGAAGCGACAGCACAAGTGGATCGAACGATAATTCGTCGATTCACTGGCTCCAATGAGGGGGAACGAAAAAAACAATGTAATTCTCTCACCGGAAAGCGGCTAAAAGGCGTGGGTTATCCAGTTGATGATAAATTTTATGTTAACGTTAACACATGGTTATAATTTACGCTGCACAATATACCTTTTTTTTTGTTTGTTTACGATTCAAGTATAGAGATTAGTTATACGGTTGACAATTCAACCATTTTAATGTGGTTGTCTTTTTTTTCGTATTTTTTAATTTTTTCTTTATCTTTTAATTCTTTTAATTTTTATTTTATGTTTTTTTTTAAATCTTTTTCGCAAGCCGGAAAAGCTCACCGATTAGATTATGCATCTCCTATCGAAGAGATTCGCTGAGATTCACCCATTGCTCCCTATTCGTATCGCGACTATCATATACGTGGTAAATTTTAAGGATCTGCGTGTGAGTATCTAAAGGTACGATCGGGACGCATTTTTTTTTTATTTTTCGTTTTTTTTTTTTAATTTTGCGGGATAGGTAATCGTCGTACGTCAGCCAATCGTTTATATTCATGTTGTTGTTGATGTGTTTTTTTTTTTTTTTCGTTTGTTTATTTTTTTGTCCAGCCAGTAACGAATGCGCGTAAGTTGTGAATAATTGTGTGGCAGGCTAATCACGCACGTGGGCGTGACGTGACGAGCGGTATGTGGGTGGGACATACAGCGGGGCCCCGAAAAATATGACATTTCGATACAAATTCATAATCATATGATTCGCAAACAGCAGATATACACATGCATATATATATGTATATGTACATATAGAATTGTGTTCATGTATACATAAATATATATAGACATGTGTATTAATATATATATATATATGTATATTGTATAATCTAGACGATTTTTTTCTTCTTCTATAGTCTTTTTTCATGATTAAGTACATTTTCCTCGGTGTACACACTTAAGTAGATATTTACGTTGCTGCATTTTTCTCTTCTTCTTCTTTTTGTTTCCTCCAACGATAATTAATTCTTTCTTCAGTTTTTTTTTTTATTTTTTCGTTTCATAATCTCGCTTCTAGCCGGGATCTTATTACTCTCAAACAACCCCCCTTCTCCCACCCCCCTTCGTCGAAACTGCACAATTACGATCACATCGAGATATCCGTGAGAAAATCGATGATTGCTCAACGGACGTGGAATTTAGCTAGGGGATTTTCGCTAAACACGATCATGCAATTTTTTACTTTTTTTATTTTGTTCGTTCGTTTGTCTTGTTTTTTTTCCGTCTTCTTCTTCATTTTTACTTTTATCATTTTCGTGTTTTATAACTCAGAGATTATCCAAGTCGACTCGACTACCGAGTTGAGAATATTGCGAATGAAAATGATTTTTTTTTCACCGTTTTTTTTTTATTCAAATTTTATTTCGCAGGGAAAAAGTGTTTTACGATTCGAAGTTTCGTGAGTTTCACGAGATATTGAAAAATAAATGCGTCGAAATATGTTTGCGTTCTTTTGTTGTTGTTGTTGTTGTTATTATTGTTGTTGTTTTTTTATTTTTTTTTATCATTTTGCGATGGATTTCGTTCCATTGCGTAAAAATGTAGGAAAACAAAAACGTACATCGCGACGGTACGTTTTCCCATCGTCAGGCTACAAGTACGCGAAAAGGACTCGAGCCTGAGCTCGCTCACACGTTTCTTCATCTTTTTTTATTCTCTTTTCTTTTTTTTTCAGCTTTTTTAAAATTAACTTTTTTATTTTCGCAGTATATAATGAATTATATCAAGGCTTTCAACTGATCGTGGGGCGTGCTGCAAAAAACATAACACGATGCAAAGTGCATAATAAGACTCTGAACAAACACGATAACACTACATATTTATCTTAGTTAACTGTGTTAACGAAGGCAGATCGCGAGGTTTTTTATTCATTTATTTATTTTATTTTTTGCTTTTTGTTTTTTTTTTTTCAGCCAATGAATCTAAGAAATTGTGCAAATATCTTTGTTTCATCACCTTGATAAGTGCAAGCAACTTTCGTCTCTTATGAATTTATCGGTATTGTCCGATTTGTTGAACGAAACCCTTTTCGGGACTCTCCACAGCCCCTAAGAAAAATCGTCATTATCTAAATACATTTGAAAATATATATTTAAATTTTTTTTAAATTACTGGCTTGAATCTTAAAAAAAAATTTAGTACAACAAATGAACAAGAATAAAAATTCAATAAAACAGAATTGTTTATAAAAAAAAATATTTGACCATTGAGAAATATATTTGTTCCAAAGTGTTGAGAGAAATGAAAATAATAACAATAATAATAATAAAATAAAAAATAAGGCTCGAACGTTGAAGTATGCGCTTGGTTCGTGTTGTCCTTGAGAATGAAAAAAAAAAATAAAAATCGCATGCAAAATTTTGCAAAGCAACGGAGGACGGTTTTACGAATGAGTAATCATGCTGACCGCGATAATTACCGACACAGTCCACAACTGAATCGAGAAGCATCAACGCTTCGACAATAATCGTGTTACGCGATGAAAAATGTTAATTCAAACTGCACGCCTGTGTGTGTTTGTGTGTGTGTGTATGTTGGTGAGTTCGTATTATTATTTTTTTTCTTTTGTTTTGTTTTTCCATAAAAATGATATGATATGCACATTGGAAAAATAAATTATCTCATTATTTTTTTTTTTTCTATGAATATAGATATTCGTACACAAATCATTAGAACTAGATGTCTAACCGATCGTGGTAGTTATAAGTACATACACGTGTATATATTTTGTTTTATTTTTTTTGTTTTTCCGTTTTTTTTTCAATTTTTTTTTCCCGAGCATGTTTATCCGTAAACCTTTTCACGAATTGCGCCTGTTACTTTTAGTTCTACGTCAAGTACCTTTTGTTCGTCGCGACACTTTTCCGCGCTTCAACCCCGTTAAACCTACAAAAAATCAGACATTCCATTTGTTCTTCCGTTTTGTTTTTTTATTTTTTTTATTTCCGTTTTTATCTTTCGAGCGGAACTTTTTAGGACAACCTACTTAGAACCTTCGTGCGAGTTTGAATAATATATGGCTACTGCACTCGCAGTAATAACGCAGAAAACACGTGTTTTTGTTGTTGTTGTTTTTTTTTTTATACCTTCGACAATTAAGTACAATAACAGATTCAAAAAATTGGCAAAATTCCTTAAAATCAAACGATTTTACATGTTAATTGATCATCCGTAATTGTTTGGGAAAAAATAGTTGTTAATTAAAATAATTAAAATAGAGCTGCACAATAATTCTTTCTAACCGCTCAAACCAAATTCCATCTAATATACAAATCATGTGTTAAACTGCACAAAATAATAATCGACGACAATGTCATCGATGTCAAAACAAACGGGACGAAAAAATAAATAAAATATATTAACCATAATAATAATTTTAAAAAACGTTGAAAAATTAGTGCACGCAGCATTAAGTAGGCCAAATAACCGTGATACGAAAATTGCGAGTTTTATGAAAATTCGATGGATAAATTAAAATTTTATCATACAAATAATTTATGATTTCCATTATTGCTGATTCAACGAAAATGAAATTCTCGCGAATGAGTATCTTTCGATCGTTATTACTATCGATAATATATTTTTACTAAGTTAAACACTTTTTTTAAGAGTCGAAGAAAAAAAAGTCAGTGTGCGGACTTTAGAAGGGGACGAATGCTCGAGATTTTATAAACACCATAAAAAAGCGTCAGACAGTAGAGATTCTTCGGTTTTCTCGATGTTTGACAATAATCGACAATTTGGAAAACCGATTTGCATTACGTTATAAAAAAAAATAAAAAAAGAAACATTGATGCAATAATGACTCGTGGCAACTCACAACGAATACACGAAATAACCGAATAATGCCACATCTGATCGACAGCTACTCAAAAACATTTTTTTTTTAAATAATAATAATAAAAAATAAACAATTTTACAAAATTCGATAAATCTCGAATCAATAATACTAAACTTCGAGCATATTTTTCCACGTATACGTGCGGCCGATGTACGGAGTACGAGAAAACAACATCTACAGTCGAGGTGATAAAAAAAAAAAAGGTGTTCGATTGATAAGATGCAGCGATGACGTACATTGTTAAAAAAATTAAAAAATAATAATGTTAGGTAAAAAATGTACCTACACAAAGCTAAAGCGCTATTCGATCGTTCGAGACGTAAATTCGAGTGTTAAAAGAAGAAAAAAGAAAAGAAACAAAAATAAGAATAAACTTCTAAATGCAAATATGCATTCCAGTGTATTTCATTATTTTTTTTCTCTCTCTCTCTCTCTCTTTCTTTTCACGATTTTTCTAATATTTTCACCGATTCGCGGATTCGCTCGGTGTTCGGTAAAAATTGTCATAATTCCATCTTCGTTATTGTGTTATATCGAGTAAAACCTCTTCCTCGGGTAGACGTAATTTCAATCTGGTGCTCAAGCGAATGACTAAACGCTAAAATTCTACCAAGTGTTAGCCGTTAGACCAAAGTTCCATCTATCAAGGACGGATACATTATACGACGCTGCTACATCCGCAGACCCAATTTTTTCAATTTCTTTTTTTCTCATTCTTTTCAAATATTATTTTTTCTTTCTCGAAGATCGAAAAAAAAATGATAATAATAAAAAATTCAAAAACTGGGACATTGGAACTGCCTACGAAAACACTAACTCCAATATTAATATACATACATAACTAATGATTAAATGATTAATGACGGATATGAAAAAAACAAAAAATTGCCCGATTTTTCACTGACCGCCGGACCGTCCAAAGCGCGCCAGATTATCTCAATTGCAACCAACGAATTTATACGTTTTTTTTTCATTACGATTTCTTCGTCTTTCATTCACAATTTTTTTCTTCAATATTGCAAAGCTCCATCGTAGGAAACTCATAATAACTTTCGGGATAGCTGTGTGTGTGTATTTGTGTGTCTGTGTATGTGTGTGTACGTACGCACATGTACCCGTGTGTGTGTGTGTGTTTTTTAGCGTATATGTGTGTACAACTTACGCTCAGTACTTCTCTTAATACCAGATTAAGAAAAATTAAAAACCAAAAATCGAAAAAAATGTAAAACAGTTTAAAAAAACAAAAAAGAAAAAAATTTCGACGACAAATGACGATTATCCCCGAACGATTAAACATCACGATGATCCCATTCGAGATCGTGTGGCGGCACGTGACGTCCGTGATTCCTAGCGTTGGAATTATCGCACTCGTTCTCGCAATCCGTGGTATCGAGATCATCGTCCCTGAAAGAATCGTCCTCGGAATCCGAGCTTCCGGAATCATCGACGTCGTCGTCCTTGCGACCGGCCCGTTGGGCACTGTTATCGGACAATCGATCCATCGGATTGACGGTAATAGCCAGGGCAGAATCGTCCCAAGCCATTTCCGTTTCCGCGGCCAATTCCTCGCCGGCGGTGCGACGTTGTTTCGCGGCCCCGCGCACCCTGACAGCCCCGACGACGGCCATGAGAAGCAAGAAACCGATGCAAGCAGCGGCGACGATGGTGATCGCGTGACTGCCTCCAGGCCCGGCGACCCCACGCGCGCCTTCGCGAAGAGCGCTCGTCGCGTATTCCTCCGGCAATTCAGCGTGATGCGGCGACATCTGCGCGTGTCCCGGTTGCGGCTCGACGATCTTCGCCATTGGCGGAACATCGGACACCCAATGGGGCGACGACGTGGGTTTGTCCTTCGGATGTATGACCGCCAATGTTTGTACGTATTCGTTACTCGCGAAACGTCCGCTCAATTCGGAACACGTGAGTTTGAACACACGATCGAGATAATAAGCGGGTTTGTGATTTGTGTAAACGATGGAACGTATGAGTTGTTGATAATCATTTGGAGTATCCGCACCCGATAGTACAACACCATCGTGATCGATTCTCGCGGTTATGGCGGCGAATCGTCGCAAATCATCGGCCGACAGACCGAGAGTCTCGTGATCGGGATTCAAACTCGGATAAACGCTGACTGCGCATGCGTCGAGACGCGCCGCGGAGCCAGCGGTCACTCCGGCGTCCGGAAAGACGCGAACGCCTTCGCGAAAATCGTCGTACTTTCGGGAAACGAAACCCGTGCCGTTTACCGTGATTCCGGGGGTCGGACGTCGCAGAACGGTTACGTAAGAACGCACGGTGGGTATGGTTATGGGTTGGGACGGTCTGTCGTCGCATATTATCGTCGTGTTTATGAGGAAATTACGTCGGCCCGGAGTGGGAAAACGACGGGTGTTGGAATAACCTACGTGACGCAATATCGTTTCGAGATTCGTGCGATTGTCGCTGTCAACGTGAACCTCCGTGAGATCGGAATTCGTGAGCAATTGGGTACCCGGTTGCAAAAGTTCCATGGACGGAACGTTGATGCCCTCCTGACAACGACGGAGACAATTCAAAACTTCGGGTTTTTCGTTGCGACCAACGAGAACCGAAAGACCGGCCAGATAGCCGCGGAAATGATGTTTCGTTTTGTTGTCAGAACCTTGCCAACAGGCGCCTACGACGAGGGTCGTGTTTATACCCTTGGCCGGATGCAGGGGCCAATCGTCGATTACCTCCGGATTTTTGTCGTCCGTGCGCCATTCCTCGCCGTCCACGAAGAGAGTTACGTGTGGGAAATCCACTTGGAGACCGTAATGATGCCACTTGTCGTCGCACGCTTGGGACAGCTTCCAACGCCATTCGGCCGGGCGGAAGATGTTCGGATCGCCCTCGGAAAAGTCACGACGGAGCAGGAATATCAGACGGCAATTGCGGATGAAGAGGGCGTAATGATGACGATTCATTTCTGAAATGTAAATTATGAATTTATTATGTTTGTTTTTTTTTTTTCGTTTTTTTTTTTTAAGACTTTTTCGAGGTTTAAGGGGAAAATCGAAAACTAAACGAAGAAAAAGAAGAAATTCTTGAAGAATTAAGGGGTGACGCCACTCTAAAACTTACTTAAGTGGGAAGAAATTTTTTTTTTTTTTTTTTTTGGTTTCAATTGTGATTTAGGGTCTCAGAAATGAGGTACAATCATTTACGGGGATGTAGAAAATTCTAAATGGTTATTTCGAGTGACCATGCTCTTTTTCAGCGTACAATAAAATGTGTTTCTGTGTGTCGGGAATACCTCAAGGGGCCGACTACCTGGAAGATGGTAAGATATACAAAAAGGTAACAGAGCAGAAAAATTTTAACGTCGAAAGCCAATGGCATGGATCAGGCATCCCAGATAAGAGGCGAATATGAACATTACACCAAATAACGCTACGTGAAACTTCAAACGCGTTTATCTGAAAACTACATCTATCGAACTGGCCGGAAAAATAACTTGAACATTCGGGTCGTATTTTTTGCCATACGTAAACCGTACCTATCGGTCAGTTGTTTCTATTAGATTTTTTGATTACCCATATAATAAAAAAAGTATATAAAAAATTCTGTAAAAATTTAGAAATAGTTTATAGGTATTTTACTTTACCATACAATTATTATTTTATTTTTAAAAAATGTTTTTAAAAAAAACGTTATGTCGTAAAAAACTGCTCCGGTTCATAAGTTATTTCGTGATGAAAAATTCGTGCGGACACGAATGACCCACGGACCACGGATACGTTTCTAGGGTTATATAGAAGAAAAAAGAAAAAGAGAGAGAGAGAGAGAGAGAGAGAGAGAGAGAGAGAAAGAGAGAAAACTCACTATGATCATCGGCAGCGCAAAGAATGTGTTCCTTGACATGATCGTCTTGTCCGGGTCGTGGACGATGTTTGGCCCAAACGCCGATGCTGAATTTTTGTGCGAGTGCGGGATCGAGAGTTTCGAAGGGCACGATAGCCGCGGAATTGCTACCGTCGAATTCGAATATCTCATCGGCTTCGCGACCCTCGTCGCGAAACAACGAAGCCGTCCATATGGTCGTTGGTCCGGGTGTCGGCAAAAGATCCACGCTGTCGAGCGAAGCACCGCAGAGTTTTCGTTGACTGCGAACTCCGTAAGTGTCGCGATCGCAACCCTTGCCAATGTGATCGGTCGCCAAAGTCAAAGTCGAGCGAATATTCGTCAATACGCATGGTGCGTCGCACAATTCGAGTTTGGCGAGTGGCACCAGAGCTTGGGAACCCGATCCGGCTGCGTAATCCACGTTTTCGGGAATTCCACGCCAACCGGGCGAACAAACGCGATTTACTTTGACGGTTACCATCGCCGGTGCCGATTGTTTCATTCCACAATCGTAAGCAACCACGCTGAGTATGTAATTGTGCGCACGTTCGTAATCCAGAGGTTCCGTGTTTCTTATCACACCCTCGTTGTCGATCACGAACGGTTGATCGGCCGTGAGAATCTCAAATTTACAAACGTCACCGTATGTCGGTGTGCAATCGAGATCCGAGGCCTCGACGCGTACCACTTCCTCGTAGAGACGTCCCTCGTCGACCGTGCTCACGTAGGCCGGTTGAATGAATTGCGGCGCGTATTCGTTCACATCGACCACTGTGATATGTACCGTAGCGCTGAAAAAAAAAAAAGGTTTTAATCAATTTGTCATTATCGTTCGTATTTCGTCGATAATTGCAGGGGGTTTTTTTTTTTGGCAAATACATGGATTTAATTAAAATTTTCGATAACCGGTCGGACTGAATTGTACGTCGACCTCGAAGGTGTCGATTGTAACACGATTCTTGAGAAAAGGAGTCTCTGTTTAATTCAGACCGAAATTTGAACCGTTTTCCATTTGAACTGAACTATTTTGCAATTTTTTTTAAGGTACACTCTCAAGCTTAAATCTTTAAGCTTTGGTCTGGCAAATTTTGTTATTTTTTTTTTCGCAAAGTTATGATTCTTTATTTATCAAAAACGAAACGTATTTATTTATTAAATTCTATTCGACTAAGGTCGAAATTTCAACCTTTAGGCAGATGAAAAAAAAATTATTTTGCCATTTTTTTTTAAAGGTACACTCTCAAGCTTAAATCTTCAAGTTTTGGTCGATTAAAATTTGGAGTTTTTTTCGCAAAGTTATTCTTTATTCATTTTAATCCTATTCGACCTAGGCTGAAACTTCAACCGTTGGTCATTAAAAAATAAACTACATTGCAATTTTTTTGAAGGTACACTTTCAAGCTTGAATCTTCAAGCTTTGGTCTATCAAATTTTGTTGTTCTTTTTTCTGACAAAGTTATGATTGTTTAATCATCAGAAAGATGCGTAATTATTTTAAAAAGTTTCTTTTTATCATGAAAAACAAAATGGGGAAACTAATGCGGTGGCTTTAAAATTGAAGATCGACGAAATTTCGACGGCTCGTGATAATATTGAGATAGGTCATGGATACCACAAACATTTTTATTCATTTATGTGTGCATACATTAAAATTAGAAAATGTCCTTTACAAGAACCTCTTTAATGTATTTTATATATCGACAACGGTACTCCACATTTTCGTACCAGCAGGTTAATTGTGTTCATTACACAAATCCCCGGTAATTGCACCACTTTGTGACGAATAGAAAAATGTACGAATTTATCAGCAATCCAATTTCGTGTCGTTTATATGTCAAACGAAACTCGAAAAGTTTTCCCGGATCAAAGGGTTTTCAATTAACATCATATTTGCCATTCCTGTGTAATCGCACGACCACATCAGTGGTTCCTCCTCGTTGACCTCACTTTTATCGCGGTAATTTTGTATGCCACACATCCGACTAAAAATTGACGACCCGAATGAACGAAGAATGAAAAAAAAAAAACAAGAGGTAAATAGTGGAATTTTTGTAAATAGTCTCTAAGTACCGGAACGGCATACAGATTCATTCTTTATATCAAATAATACGTTCAACCTTGTTGACCCCGGTTAAATATGAAGCCACTTTATATTCAGCAGGTATTTCGAGAGTCTGGTCAACACTGAAGGATGTGAGCTCCATAACTGCTTGAAAATTTTGTGGAGTAGCGTTAGAGCGAAATCGACGACCGTGACTAAAGTTTTTGATGTTCGTTGAATTGCTTTTGCGGTGATACATTAATTTGGGAACCGAGATTAGCCGTAAATCGACTGTTTGTTTATTAAGTTGTTTTTATTCTTCGCTTTTCGCAACATTGCTCGAAGGCCTCTTGAGAAGCAAACAATACAACTACTTTTGAAGAGGCGCGCCGGCTTAAGAAGCTAAACGTTAAGATAAAAAACAAAGCTCAAATCTCAAATAACAAAGTTTTTTATCCGTATGGTTTCATCATTATCGTTATCGAATCAGGAATGGACGTTTATTCGATGAAAATGTATTTGAAACACTTGTTCAATCAAATAACAATGATTTATTATTATAAAGCAATGCATATTTTTGCATATCCCTGATAATTATGAGTATTTAAAGTGGATTATTATTTTACGACAAATATTAAGATTTTTCGAAGATTCATTTTTTAACACATTGAAAAATAACATTTCGGCTATCATAAAAATGTGTACTTGTAGATAAAGGTTCCAAATATGTTCAGACATTTTTTCAAAATCATTTTGTTGATTGCAACTTTTATTTTGATTGCAATTAAAAGTTGCTGAGATGAATTTTACTCAGTGTGACTAAACTGTAATTTAACTCAAGTGTAACTAAAGAGGGTTGAAAACGTGATTCAATGAACGCAAAAAGATTAATCTGAGTCATTTGTCGTTGATTCTGGGGGTTGGGGAACCCCTGAATGGGGTCCTAGGGTTCCTAAGGAGTTCTACATCCCATGATCATTTGATGAGTAAAGTATTACAAATACATTTTCATTGAATGGATCCATAATACAATAGCCCATCTCTGTATCAAAAACCCTCCCCATCCTACAGACTCGACCGGTATATCAATTCTTCTTATCATTCTTCAAAAAAAAAACCCCAAAAAAAAACATTCGCATTCATTTGCAACGTATAAATACGACGAAAAAACCTGAGGCTTCGATTTTCAGAGAAACCGACAATTTCGATGACAAATCGAGGGAAAAAAAAATCGAACAAATGAATTGTGCAACCAGATTGGAAGTAGTATCGCCATCAGCGTTAATCGAACTCGCGAGGATCCGCTCTTGCGTGTTGATGCCACACACGTTGGCCGAGGCTGTCCGTGTGATGAATATGTAGGTTAATCCTCGAAACCTCTCGGGCAGTATGATAACTCGGACCTCGCGACGTGAAAGCTGAACCGATCGTTTAGCCCTCCTACCTCCCCCCTCCGCCCCCACCACTCCTGCCAGCCCGCACAAACTCTCGGGAGTTGTATAAACACCGTCATATCAGAAAATTAATGCTCCGACGAACGAACGAAAGATATCTCCGCATTTCTCCGGTCGATAGTGCTTCCTCATCGGAAACACGCGAGCGAAAAAAAAAATATTATGTATATTCAAAAAATCACAATAGGTATTTGCGTTAGAACTCCCATCATTTTTAATAACAAAGGCTCACAGGAAATAATCGAGACGAGTGGGGATTGGTTATTGAAAATTTTTTTCACCGTAGAATATCAATTTTGCTTCGAGAATGGTGGATTGGCTCTGGTTATCGAGAAAAACAGGGTCAAGAGACTAAAAAAAACGCGTTTTTGATGATTATGTACACTATCCAAAAATATTTTCCAATAGCAGTGAGTAAAATAAATAATAAAAAAATTATCAAAAGATTCTCATGAATATTTAAATATTTGTTAGTTATAAATTGTTCGAGTCTAGTAGGAAATGAGTGACTACGTTCGCTGCTAAACCCAAGAAACCATTTTCATCCAGTTATTCAATTAACAAATTTTAAAATGAATAAATAAATTAAATTTTTTATTTTATAACAAATTTTTGAATGAATCTCAATATCTTGTAAAATTTTCTGTGAAACTGGACCTGTATAAAAAAAAACTGTTCCCGAGTATTCCATGGTCAGGACACGTAATTTTTAGCTTCATGGAGTAAAAGAGCAAGGTCCAAGCTTTCATTTTATCTCGTTTAGAAGGTTTTCTTTAGGCTCACGCTATTTTCTACAAGTTCTCAAAAATGGTCCAAAATACATTTTTTTTGGGTCTTTTGATCCTGTTTTTATCGAAAACAGGATTGTCACGTGTTTTGACTTTTGAAATCGATGAAATTTTGTTGGCTCATGTTATCAACTGCAAAATATTGTTTCAAACTCAATGCACCGGCAATTTTTCGTTATCTTCGTTCATTTTATCGATTGAGCTTTTTCGCAAACGTGTATTATAGCCCATGACGTAGTCTGAAATTTATTTTTTTATCAAATTGAAAGTTACAAATTTTCCCGAGGCAAAGTTTAACGGTTAAAAGCGTAGTTGATGGATAGTGAAGTTTTGCTGGTATGAAAGAACTTTATGGGTTATCAAGGTTTTTTGAAAGTTATAATGTGAATTAATGGTGGATGTGATACTTTGTTAAATGCTGAAAAGAGATGCATCAAGCGGAGAGGAATCGCTTTGAGATAAACGAGTTTCGTTCTCGAAAGTCGTGGGTCAGCTATAAAAAAAGGGTAATTGATGATTTTTTTTTTCGCGGTTACATTTTTTTCGCGATTACATTTTTCACAGTTTCAACTCACTTTTCGGATTGCGCTCCATTACAAGCAACAGCGGTAATGTCAAACTTGTAGTTTCGTCTTTTCTCGCAGTTGAGCACTTTGAGAGCCCGAAGTTGGGCTCTTCCTTTGTCCTTGAGAATGATTTTGAACGGAGTTTCACCATGATGCCGATTCGTGATGCGAAATTCGCACACTTTGGCACCTATGGCGCGTATCTGTGGGGTAACCTCGACGAGGGTTTCGTTTTCTTTGACCAACCCGTGGTATCCACTTTCCAGGCTGTCCAGATCCAATCGTAGGGCACCTACAAACAAACGAACAAACAACAAAAATTCTTCAGTAAATTGTCCACTATTTGCAAATTATTAAGATGTGATGACTTCATTGAATAATAACACGAAATAATTATTTAATTTTATAAAATAATTTTTTTCCATCCACCATTTTAACGTTCCAATGCAAAAATAATTTATTTACATTCATGCTAAGTTTATCGATACAGAAATATTTTTGTTTCAGCCTGCCACAGAATAATGGAGCATTCTCCCAATTAAAATGTATTTAAAATACTTTATCAACGTGTAATTGATTGTTGTGAAATAATTTACATTCGCAAATTGTTTGAATAATTTTCAATCAACTCTGATGAACAATCGTTTGGTAATTTGATGCAATATTTAACTGACGACATAATCAGTAATCATTCAATTGAATTCAATTCTCGAGTATTCAAACAAAATACTGTATTAATTTAATGACGGTTTTTTGCCATCGGGCACAGGAAAATTAGAGAGAAAACATTTCGCAACTTTTATATCGTTTTTTTTTTTCACTGGAGACCCGATGGTCCCTACGGGGAATGACCAGTCCCCGGAGAAATGACTTCCTATTTCCATGATTCGATGCACCCGCCCGCGTCCGGCCGAGCGGTCACCTATACGAGTAATGGAACCGTGAAATACTGTTTAACCCGGAGGACCGCCGCAGCCGCAGGTCGACCGCACTGTCGGTCATACGAATATTACATTTCAGATTTATACCTCCCATAAAATTCTTCGCGACCCAACATATGTGCATTCAAACTTCGTACCATTTAAATTTATTTCAATTCGACATAGAGGAAGCTACGTTAGGGTCCAAAAAACATTATATCGGTTTTTTTATGTGCAACATGTTCAAAAAAATGTCTCAAAACATTCAGAAATTACATTTGCAAATCTCTCGCCAAACTTTAATTTAACATGTTTTTTAAATAAACGAATAGTTGTTGTCTTCTATTTAAGGTTTTTTTAAGCAGTCAAAAAACGATAAGATAAAAATTCACGAATATTTTCAAGAATTTTTTTTACAAAAAAATTCGTAAAAAATTGAATTTTGTACTATATGGAAAAAATCATTCCTTTATGAGGAAACCAGACCTGAAGAAAAAAATGTAAATCTTTTCTGCACTACCCACGATTCAGTGGAAACAAATTGCAAATTTAAACTTGCAGCTTTTACAATTGCACATCTTGATAATGTAAATTGTTAAAGATTGAATATAACCAAAAGGTCATTTTGGGCTTTGAAGGGGGGTCAAAGTCGAGGAGTTTCGTTGGGGAAAACGTAACGTTGTCGATCGTACGGAAAAAGGTCACGAAACTCGATTGTAGCGAGAGACCTCGAGTGAAATATTCCGTACTCGATATTTCTCTGTGAATCGTATCGAGGCTCGTTAACACGCAACTGAGACCCCACCGAGAATGACCGTAGAGGCTTGGTCCTCCCCCCCCCCCCCCGATGAAAGGAAACGCAAGACGAGAGAACCGATGTTCGACACGCCAAAAGATATTTCCTCGCGCAATGCTGCAATGCGGAATACACAATCGTTTCTCGATTTGGTCGAGTATCGAATTTATTAATTTTACGAGTAAATTAAAATAAAACTGACGATTGTCACCGATGCTAGTGCACAATATTCGAAGCTAAATTTAATAAATATTCATAAATCTGCGATGCAAATTTGAAGAATTTTTTAAAATCAATAATTTGATAAATATTACACATCGAAGGTGAAATTTCTATCTAATTCAATTATTATTATTTAGTTATTTGAAATTTTAGATGTATATCATGGGAAGAATCTTCGAATATTCATGTGAACGTTTTGAATATAATTAAAAAAATATTCTATTGAGATTATGATACGATATTAGAAATATATGTAATATAACTTTTAAAGAGATATTGCTGTCGATTATCAGAAATGCTGTTCGCGATATTGACGACTGAATCGAATAATTATTTATGTATCCACGAGACAGGTTTAAAAATATTCCATTGACAATCACTAATTTGACACATGTTACATAGAATATGCATTTTCAGTTTCTCCGATAATTATCATGAATAGTTATAAGCAAAATCCTGAATTATCAAGATGCTGGATGAGACACATGTTGAATCATTCAGTAGAGAATCTTTAAAAATTCATCTGTAATTATTATTAGAAAATCATTATTTTGGGGAAAAAAAAAAGTATATTTGCATTCGACGTGTGAGAGCAACGTGTAAATCTATCTCTTGCCAAGTCTCGGTGTAAGGGAATAGAATCACGATGACAACTCGCAGATGCAAAAAATGCAGGTGAGTCGATACCGGGATTACCGGTTCAAATGCCGCAACCGCGCATCGCAATGCTGCATCAAGCGTCACTACGGAGACCATCGAAATTGATAAATGTCACGAATAAACGACAAATTTTTTTTTTTATTTATCTCAAGCAATAATTATCGAACCAACATTTTGACAATTTTTAGTTTTACCGTTTCAATCGCACTTGATCAACATTTTATACTAGCTCTATGCTCTACTATAGAGAGGGTAGTCAAATAAGAGTTCCAAATACTCGTATTGGCTTTTAGACACTAAAATTTGCATTTTTTTATTAACATTTTCTTTTTAAAACAGAAATATTTTGACTATGACCAAAAAAACTGTTTTCTGCAGAATTTATCTTTCAAGTTCATGACAATATTTATACTTTTCAACTACATCATCCAATTCTAAGATAGTGAGAGTATATCTCTGAATTTTCTCAGGTCAATTGGACTTATATATATTCAGAATGGTAAAACTCATCAAAGTTGAACAGGGTCATTGTTATATTCTTATATTTATCTGAAAAATCGATTTCAACTGGACCACAAATGTGATTGTTCCGTTTTAATTAACTCGGCGAGTACACACTGGGTCAATATGACTCACAGCTCCACTTTGATTGAAACAAATTTTTGAAAACAATTTTTTTTTTTGCAGAATTTATTTTTCAATTCTACGATAATATTCACACGTCTGGACTACATAATCACATTCTAAGATATCAGAAGTATATCCCTGAATTTTTCTGGATCAATCTGAGTCGTAGATTCAGAATGGTGACTCATCAAACTCAGACAGGGTCATTTTGACCCAGTGTTAAAATAAAAGAAAAATAAGTGTGTACTGGTCGGATTAAATTCAAGCCTACTTCCATTATTCCAGACACCTCGTGACGGATGTTGATGAATTTTATTACAATTTTTTTTTTAATTTCACAGATTTCGGATACGACGCGAAAAAAAACTATTTTATATGTATTATAGCAAAGTGCGATACGCCCTGGGGGTCTGAATTACTCCGAAATTGCCCTTACCCGAAGCCCACCCCAATACGTGAGCTGAGTTTGCACGATCTAATTATTCAGCTCGTAGTTTTTAGTCGGGTGAGACACCACGGGTGAGTCATAAAGCCATATGCCAGACACTTTGCACCCTTGTAAGTAACCGTCGAAAGGTTTACGGTCGATATTCGAGCTATTCGGGGTAAATTACCGGAAATCATTTATTTCCCCTTATTTTCAATATTAAAATTATATTAAAATAATTATTATTTTTTTCTACCGAAATGCCAAAGAAATGTCTTTGTCGAAAAAAAAACAAAACAAAAATCAAATTAAGTTGCCAATAAAAAAGTAATGAGATTCATAATATTGGTTTGCATTTCGACGTTCGAATTTGGCTCGTTTCGTTTGGGGGGGGGGGACGACGATGAAATGATAATATGCATTTGCATTATTGAAAGACTCGACACCCGTATGCATATTGATAAGAACCAGCTGCGTGTGTCGGTGAACCGCGTCGTGAAAATATGTAAATAAAATGTTGGTAATGGAGAGTAGTGAGCCTCCAAGAAAATTTATGTATAGATTATGATTTCGTATATAAATTATAAATTTGTAAATTATGCGTCGCCTTGGATTAAATATACGTAATCCAATATATATATATATATTTTTTTTATATATTCTTTCACTTGTGTTTCTGCCGAAAAAAAACTTTATATACATTGTGTATACATATATATGTATTGAATTTTTTTCGGCAGAAACACAAGTGAAAGGCAGCTGGGGAAGACGTCTCCCTTTTTATTTAACACATTTTTTTTTTTCGGTCAAGTACCGATGGGACCTTGCGTCAAGAGGGGGAGGAACTACATGACGTTATCGTCGCGACGAGTTTTCTGGCTGCTTTGACTCATCGACATCGGTTAGCAGAATTTCTATTGATCTTGGCAGCTGGTAAAATCGTAACAGACGGTTTTAAATTCACTCCTTTGGCAAACCGATAGGCTACGGGATTAGGTATTGGTTACAAAGTTAGAAAAAAACAAAATTATGCAACACTCTTGTGTGTGTGTCGCTGAAAAAATATAAAGAAGAAAAAAAGAATGAAAACGAGGTCATGTCGAGTCCAGAATTAGAGTCTTGATGAATGTTTTCGAAAACCTAAAAAAAAAAAAACGAACTATTCAGCTGTAGTGTCACGTGTATTCGTATTTAAATTGTAACTGTGTGGGTTTTCATTCTGAGAATTCTTTTTTCGTTTTTGTATTTTTGAAGAATTAATGGAAAACGATTTGTAGCATTCGCCGTTTGTAATGTGGAAGGACATATGCTTTTGAAACGAATGTGGCAACTGCGGCGAATAATATTGCAAGAGAAAATTGAATTTCACGAACAATAAACATGGTCGAGCATTCGCATTAAATTTTCTTCGCTGCTCTGCGACCATTGTTCTCTCCGCTGGAAAACAATCACAGGCTGTTACGTGTAAACGTTTAGGGTGAAAAAAAAAAGTAAATAAAAGAAAAAGGGAGAAACAAAGACTGATTTCCTGTACGGTAGATCCATATAGTATCCGCCCACGCGACATGATTCACTTTACGGGCTTTGTGCTTCTTATTATAATACAAGTTCTCGCGGATGCTGCATATTCATTTCAAAGTCCTATACACAAAAACTAGGTATCCAATTTTCATTATAAAGATGCATAAAAAAATGTAATCTCTATTGTAATCCATAAACTTGGTAGATTTAGTGAAAATTGTGAAAACAGCAAATTTTTGGCTATAAAAAGAACCATTAACTCGACACGAGCAACAAAAAATGAATATGAGGACCTCCTTCGAACAGGAAATATGTACAAAAACCTTTAAGGAAACAAACATATACTCAAATCCTTTCACAATGCGATGCTCCTTCCACGGCGAATGAATAAGCATTATTATTCTACGCATACATATTGTAATTCCATTGTGCGCCATAGAAAAAGCTCCCTAAGCATTTAACCAATTAAACTCCTCCGATGCTCATAAACGGTATTATTCCCACAAACATATTTCATTCATCGACTTTTCAAGCGACTCGGTGGAATAAATTTAAAAATCAGAGCGACCAAAAAGGATCTTCCAAGCCGCGGATGGTATCAGCGAAGAATCTGGGTCTATTGTGAGCTTCGACTTATTGTATACGCGTAGAGCGTCGACGCTGCCACAAGGACTGTCAATCAATACCAACATCATTAAGTACATTGTCCCTTAGTCGAGGAAACTACTCTGAGAAAATACCAATTCCAATCAGGCATCCTCCAGAGTCTCCGATGGGATTCAATTGACACAACACACCTGTCAAAGCCCCCCACAGACACACACACACACAGACAGACGCACCGACCATCCTCTCACCCACATATACTGTCCATTCTCCATTTACCTCGCGTCGCTTTGACATAAGTGACATATACACAATTGCTAATGAGCACAATAATATAGGTCAAACCTAGCAATATAAGTCTTGTGATGTACTTGTGATTTACCAGCCATTTGTTTCTCATTATTTCACAACTAATTAACCGCATTACAACAAATTCTCAACATTCAACCAACAACACAATAATCAATCAATGAAATGACCATAGCCAGCCCTAATCATAGTACTACTAAAATAATCAATAAAAACTATAATATCTCCTCTTTCCATTTTTGTTTCTACTTCCAATAGGATAAAAAAAAATAATGAAGAATAACAAAACATGAAATAACGTGAAAACAATAAACATGGACGATCGATTCTGGACCAAATGCGTTTTATCGCGACAAATGGAATAGCTGCATTGTTGCTCAGTGTGGATGGACGAGAAGGCGCCATAATAGGTGAGAGAGAGAGAGAGAAAGAGAGGAGGAAGCTATGGGGTAAATCGTGTGAGACATCTATATATATATACATGTATGTTTCATTCGCGAAAAGAAAAAAAAGGTCGAATATTCTCGTTCGGGGCGAAAGAGAATCCGATGGTTCATTGTGGACGATGGTCACGGTGCAATGGTCGATGGTGAGGTAACGAGACGTAGGATGGGGGAGGAAGGAGGAGGAGGAGGGGGGAGCGTATCCTAGCGGGGCGCAGAAAGACGGGCCAGGTGAGGCGCGGGAGAGAAGGGGGGGGGGGGGCGGAGGGACAAAGGTGAACACGGCAACGAGATAAACGAGCGTAGAAAATGTGTTTTTTTTTTTTCGTTACCTCCATGATTGTTGAACGAAGACGTCGTCGGCTGGAAATCTGGAATGCTCGCGGTCGAGCCGTGGATCGTTAGACCGATCAGCAGCACCACACTTGCCACCAGCAACATATCGTCCTACACGCGAGACCCTTTTATCTCACACAGTCAATTCTCTCCCACCTCACACCCCGATTCTATGTGTCTCTCACGACTTTTTACTTCACAACGATTTCATCAATAAAAAACAAAAAAACGACAACAGAACCGTCTTTATTGTTTTTTTTTTTCTAGTTTGAAAAAATTCGTTTAGTTACTTTTTGGATTATTTTGTATTATTATGTATTGGATATTTATTAGATGGTTTTTTATTAATTATTTGGATATCGTTAGAACGGCATCGCGCAAACGTCTGCTTGGTGGGTGTCCCTCACGGAGCGAGAGCACAAGCGTTTCGTTCGCGGCGGCACACAATCGCGGAGTCAATATTTGAGCGGAATATCGATTCGGCAAAAAAATTTAGTGTCGATAACGCGCGCTACGCGGCGCTCGGGTCGCGAGCGGAGGCTGCGTGAGATTTTGTGGATTCCCTAGGATTTCGAGATGCTTTTGGACCGGTCTGGACGTGAGGGGAATTCGGACGAAATTTTTTTGGGGCCGAAGGGGGAGGGGGGAAGATTCGAGGATGATTGACGGGGGGGTGTGGGATTCGGATTCACCTTGGAAGGTAACGCGTGGGACGGACGCGATGACTCGTGATAAAAAGGGAATCGAGACGGGGACGAGATGTGCGGACGAATACGCAATCGTTCGGTTACCTGGAAATCACTGGAGGCATTCGTGATTCCCCTTCCTTTCGCCGCCCCACTCCCCTCTCTGCGCGGACCGGTCATGTGATTTCTTTGCCGCTTTGGTGACGGTTATGTGACGGTTATATGACCCGAGAATCACAATTGGCACGGCGCATTCTTTTTCTAAAACTTTTTTTATGTCCCAAATATAATTCCGTCGGTGGGATGTTGATGAACTCATAGTAGAAAAAAATGTATGACTCGATTTTATTCGAAATTCGAATGGACAGTTGTTTTAAAGCTTAATATGCTGTATCTCCGAAGATAATTCGATTTTTAGAGACTAGGAAAAGTTACAGGATCATGGGGAAATTTGTGATTATAAAAACGGAGTTATTTTATTTTATACAGGCTTCAAATAGAAAAGGACGAGAACGATGGTACGAAAAAAGTTTCAATATACATTTCAGTACACTGCAGATGTCATATTTCGTAATAACAATCGAGAACAATGGTTTTTTTCCGAAAGTCGATGACTTGTGACCACAGTTCGGCTGCCCGCCGCTTGGTGTCGCGTCGACCAGCGAAAAATATCGTGGACTCGAAAAATGAACTCGTTGGCAGCTTCTCCTCTCATCTCCGGTTGAACATAAGATGTACTGCGTCCCGCAACAACAGTCAATGCAATAATTGACTCTACGGTGCTGAGTAATGAAAACAAACGAGAAAAAAAGAGTGCAAGCGAAGTGAATAACCAAACACCGCTGCATACTACGGCAACAGACCTGCGCACACTGGATCATCGTCGGTGTTTTCCTTGCGAGATAATATCTGCGATGTACATTGCAGCAATGGAATCCCATCTATGGTCTTAAACTGCTCCGGAACGTATTTAATTCCGTATTAAAAGGATTAGAAGGATTAGAACGATTTTTCAACCAAATATGGCCGACAGATCTATATCGTCATCGTCGGTTTCTCATTACGAACCTTCCTTTCAATATTCGGAGGGAAAGAATGTAACATTCCGTCAAAATATCAAAATGGTTAGATTCAATTTATGGACAAAATTGCTGTGAAAATAATTTCTAAAAATTATGATTTTTTTTTTACGTTGGAATAATATTTATTAATATTTTTTATTGTAGAATCTTCAGGATATACAGAGACTGATGGACAAGGTGAACACGGATATGAGCACTATTAAAAAAGATATGTCCACGACCGCGAAGATGATTTACTTGATTTCCACCAAATCTGCAGAAGAGCTCAGCTAGTCTACGTTTCGAAGAAGCTAGCTTTTGCAAAACTTTTACAATCATTTTAAATTCCAATTTCCATTATTTGCTCCACAATTCATAACTTGCATTCTCTTTCTTCATTTTCTCATCTTTCTTGGGTCAGAAGAATGTATCAATCTCCAAATAGCGGTTGAAACCATATCTTTCTGGGCTAACCCATACAATGTCCTATCAAATAATTTAGTCAATAAGGATGCTGCCAAAATAATTTTTATACAATTTATAGACAAAATTAAAAATACTAATAATTAAAATTGGATGTCAGAGTTATCTATTGTCCTTCCCAATTGTCCTTTGGGGGGGAAAAATCAAAGCGATATTTTCAATTTAAAAGAACTACATTTTAAATTCAAATTTCTATCATTCATGTTCCATAATTCATAACTCGCTTTTTTTTCCTCCATTTTCCCATCTTCTATAAGTCAGTAGAATTTATCAGGGGTTAAAACAATATAATTTTGAGCAAACCCATTTAATGTCCTACAACAAAAAAATATGCTGTCGAACTAATTTTTATACAATTCATGGAAAAATTAAAAATACTAATAATCCAAATTGAATTTCATAGTTACCTATTGTCCTTCGAGAAAAAATAAATCGAAATGATATTTTCAATAATAAAGTAATAAAGAAATACATTTACACATAATCGCGTACAGATCCCGTTTTTACCGACTTGCGCATGAACGTCAGAACCCGGCGCTAGTGGCTCGCCGAGTCCCCCGACACACGATTTATAACCGAGAAAATATGTCTGCGGTCTGCGCCCTGTGACGTGTAACCAAAGAACATGTTCTTTGGTCCTATTTACTCCGAAAGCATTAAAATTGACATATTTCAACGATGGAGTACTTCAAAAGCAGTTTAAAATCCGTTCTCGGTGCACCAGATCCGGGTAATCAACCGTCCGGTGCTGACACGGTAATTCATTTTTACACTATCTGTCACAAAAACAAAAAAAAAAAAAAACATCAATCTGTTTTGTCAAACTTCAGTGAGACATGCAATTTATCTGGTCAAGCGGCTCATTATTTATCTTTCGTTTTAACTCTATTGTGGAACTGTCAGTTACGTAAAATGCTCATTCTTCCATGAAACAATTATATTTTCAATTATTGAATTATTTTAACTATGACTGAATTTTCTATAAAAATTTGTAATTTTTATTTTTTATAGATAATAGGTTATACTATATTTACACCGATCCTACAATTGAGTTAGTAATTGTTTTTTTTTTTTTTTTTTCTATTAGGTCGAACGATTGGTCGATAGGTTGCAATCGTCCAGCTTACTCGACGACAGAAGAGATGCCTGTAGAGCGCTCAAAGCCCTTTCGAGAACGTACAGGGTGGAGGTCGGAGCTCAGGGCATGGATACCTTGCGACAAGTCTTGGAGACCGACAGAACCGACTGCGAAATAGCGGGCTTGGCTCTGGACACTTTGTGCAATATAACTAGTCCAGAAACTTTCGACGAAGAAAGTAAGCTTTTGATTTTTATTTCGACAATCGAAAACATTGAAGTCCACAGTATCATTGTCGTACAGACATTTCTATCGATGCTTGAGATTTTGCATAATAAAACGAACAAAAAAAATTCATATTTTGAACTTAAAACTTCTTTTTTTACTATAAATTCAATACTTTTAACGCCAGAACACTCGTTCAATCATGAAAAAATTTCCAGTCGACAAACACGGCCCACAAAGTAAGATCGGCGAGCAATTCACGGAGATATTCATAAAGCAACAGGACAGCGTGGGTCTGGTATTGGCTTCCTTGGAAGAGTTTGATTTTCGGGTTCGTTGGCCGGCGTTGAAACTGCTGTCTCATCTGCTTCACAACAGACCTAAAGACATACAAGAAATAATTTTAGTCAGTCCCATGGGTATCTCCAAATTGATGGATCTTCTCAGCGACAGCAGAGAAGTCGTCAGAAACGATGTAATTAATCACCCAAAGCCCACAGACCCCATAAACATTTAATCCCATCCACATTAATTAAAATCCTGTCCATGTCGACTTTCAGGCATTGCTGTTGCTCATTCAATTGACAAAAGGAAACGCTAATATCCAAAAAATCGTGGCCTTCGAAAATGGTTTCGATCGTATATTCGACGTGATAATACAGGAGGGCGGAGCGGAGGGCGGTATCATCGTCGAAGACTGCTTACTTCTTATGTTGAACTTACTCAAAGGCAATGTAAGCAATCAAAATTTCTTCAAAGAAGGTAATATCGAATTGACCCATTTACGTAAGGATTAAAAAATAAAATTGCATCGCTCAACTTTTCAATCAATTTTTTTGTATTACGAACAGGCAGTTACATTCAACGATTGACTCCGATGTTTCAAATACCACCGGAAACCGAGGAAACCCCGGTAACAGGTTGGGGCTCGCAAAAAGCATCGAACGTTCATTGCCTCGTACTTGTCATACGAAGTTTGGTTGCACCCAGTGGACCTGCGCAGGTAATTATTATTATTATGTCTTTAAAATTATTATCTCAGCGATGTGTTAATATTTGAGAAATATATTTTCTCGAATTGAATTCGACGTAACTTGCAGGCCGTGGCCGCTTGTCAACAAACAATGCGAGCCTGTGGATTGCTCCAGGCACTCTGCGACGTTCTCATGGCCAGTCGCGTGCCCGCTGACGTTCTAACGGAAACGATAAGCGCGGTCGCCGAAGTGATTCGAGGAAACACGAGCAATCAAGAATTTTTGGCGAGCGTTATGGCACCCAGCAGCCCACCCAGACCGGCCATCGTTGTTCTATTGATGTCCATGGTCAATGAGAAACAACCGCTGCTATTGAGATGCGCCGTTTTGTATTGCTTTCAATGTTTTTTGTACAGGAATGAAGTGGGACAAGCTCAATTGGTGCAGACTCTACTTCCACAGGGCAATGAGACGCAGACTCTTACCACAGGTACTTCACGAAATGATAAAATGAATTCTTATCTTCTTCTGGAATTGAACAAACAAATAATGAGAGAATATATTTATCGAATCAATTTTTTTTTCAGGACAGCTATTGTGCGGTGGATTATTCTCTCCTGATGCACTGTCCAATTGGTTCTCAGCCGTTGCACTGTCCCACGCTCTGATTGACAATACCACGCAGAAAGAACAATTGTTGCGAGTACTTCTTGCCACGAACATAGGTAAACCGCCTGTGACGCTGTTGCAACAATGCGTCATGCTTCTGCAACAGGGCAACAAGCCCCAATGTAAATTGGGCCTGTTGATTCTGCTGTGCAGATGGGCCTCCAATTGTCCGGCCGTCGTGCGAGCTTTTCTCGCGATCGACTCGTCGGTGGCTTACCTCACCGCGCTTCTTTCGTCCCAAGAAAATAACGATGATTTGCAAGAAATTCTTCTTCAGAGCATAAGCGCTTTTTTGATCGGTTTATGCATTCATTACAACGACAACGACGTTCCGAATTACACGAAAGTACGTTTTTTGTTGTGGTTTTTGTTTTTTTAAACGATATAAAATTATCCAGGGGATAAATGTTGCTTCAATGATTTTTTTTCTCGATCTTCGCGTTTATTTGTTTCAGGAAAAAATGTGTAATTTGTTGGAAAATCGTATAGGACTCGAAAGATTTCAAAATGCAATCGGCGGAATCGCGAGACACGAGATATATTCTCGCACGCTGAAACATCCACAACCATCGGCACAAAATCCGGAAGATTTGCTGTTGGATCATGAATTTTGTAGATTATTAAAAAGATTAGAAGGTAATTGTGAAAATCGTTGCGTTTGGGTGTGAAATGTTTTGCAAAAAGGACGAAAAAATTATTATTGATGACTGGATTTTATTAATATTATTTTTTTAGGCACGATAGTGGAATCTGTGATGAAGGGAAGCAGCCCAGACTCGGCAAAGGATCAAAGTAATTCCATGAATCCAGCGGATTCGGCTTTGGTGTCTCAGTACAAAGATGTCATTAGGGAACAGGATGTGCAAATTCAAAAGCTCAATCAGAGTTACGATGCTCTTGCTCGAGAGAAACGTGATTTGGAGGTAAAATCTGATTTCAATAATTCTGCAAAGTGTAAAACCGATTTTTTTTTTTTTGTGGAATATTTTGGGTTTGAACTTTTCTAAAAAATATATAAACGAACGATGAAAATGCTATAATTGTGTGACCGCTCATCGTATTACTAAACTCTATGTTATTATTATTATAATTTTTTTTTCAAAGTTTCAATTGCACGAACACCAGACGACGATCAGTCACTTGAAGGACCAAAATTTGGTTCTACGGGCTGCCCAAACAAATCTGAATGCCGGAATATCCGGTAATTCAACACCAAATCATTCCGACACGACGAACGAAGAATTGGAAAAATACAAAAATACAGTTAAAGAATTGGAAACACGTTTGACCGAATGTGTATTGAGCAATCAAGAATACGAGAGACAAAAAAATGCATCGGCGATAGCTCACGCGGAATTGGAAAATCGTTTGAAGATGCAGTCCGACGAGCTCGAGGAACTCAAGAAAGATCAGGAAGATTTGTTGGAACTTTTGACCGATCAGAACAGCAAGATAACAATGTACAAAGAAAAACTCGAATCTCTTGGAGTTAAGGTATTTTTACTTTGAGTTTTTCTTTTTATCGAAAACGAAATTTATAAAACTTAATATTTTCATTATTTATTCGATCTGACTGGTTGGTTTTTTTTTTGTTTGTCTTTAGGTTGAATCCGACGAGAGTTCGGGCGAGCTCGGAACAGACGATCCCGAATATTCGGCAGCATAAAAAATAATAATTTAGAAAATATATATATATATATATATATATATTGAATCATCCACAGTTGCGACAGGCAAGAACACCGGAGACTCGCAACGGCCATATATCGACACGAAAAAAAAAACGACATTTTTGTACCATAGAAACTGGAAGAATGGTCCGATCACTGATTCGAATACTTCCCGGGCCATGGAAAAATATCGTTCGTTCCTAAAAAAAAAAAAATATTTGTATCGCTGATAGCGTAAATTATTTTTTTCTTCTCTTTTTCGTTTTCGGTTGCGGTTAAATGTGAAAATTAAAACAAAGACAAACGAAATCGTCGAACAATAATTCTAGGGTTATGCACAAAATGTTCAAACCACAAACCGATTAATCTGTTGTTCACGGTTCACCTACGAGTACGTTTTTATCAACCAATTGACTTTTTTTTTCTGTGCAAAAAAAAAAATGTTTATGCCAAAATAGCGTTAATAGTCCTCGTTTTGTAAATTCCCCGAAAAGTCTTTTTGATTGTTATTCCCGTTCGTTAAATCTCATAATTAAAAAAAACAATGTTCTTGATCAAAATAAACAACGTTGTCGACGCAATTGAACCGTGCTCGAATAACACTTCGTACATTCCGCGAAACGACGTTTTTCTTTTTAATCAGTTTTATTTTAAATAACTTAAACAACTATGACAAACTATGTTACACGATTGATTCAGCCTGAAAAATGTACGCGACGACAGAATTCTGTTACAATTTTATTACCATTTTTTTTCCTCCTCTCTCTCTCTCAGTCTGCGTCTCTTTCTCTAACTCTCTCTCTCTCTCTCTTTCTCTCTCTCTTTTCCATTACATAATAAAGTTACGACACATCCTCGAAAAAATCTTCAGCACTCGATTCGGAATAAAAAGGGCATGATAATTATTTCAGTGATACTATTATAACAGAATCCTAGCTATTTACACGATCGTACATGTGGTTATGCTCAAGCTTGGGCCGATTGCCGTTGCTTAACCACGGCCTGAACGCACTTTGCCATCGTCAAGGAGGCACGTGAAACCACGTCCGTCATAAAGAACTGATCCAACGATTTGTGCTTAACGTCAACTGGATCTGGGAGGAATGAACCGGTATTCTGTAAACACCGAAAACAATTATCACAATTTAATCTCGTAACGCTTATTGCAAAAAAAAAAAAAATGGTCAAGAGCGTGTTGGGCACGCACATGATTGGGTTCCGTAGGCATTCTGTAGTAGTCATTGAAATTGGAAAAAAAAATGTGTTTTTTTCTTCAAAATTTTTAATTTTGGGATGTTTTTTTTTCATCAATATTATTTCTGTTTTTTGGTCATCGATCTACGTCTGTGTACCAAATTTCATCTCAATCGGTACATAACTGACAGAATGGGAGGACTGTGACATACATACAGATGGACGGACAGACTTGGCGAAACTATAAGTGTTTCGTACATTTCTACGGAACCCTGAAAAGGTTTCTGTCTTTATAATTCGTCGTCGAGTGATCAAACATTCGATTGGAAGCGAGTAGTCTCGTCAAAGTTTTTGGATATCCTGGCAATTTGAGGTGATGGACTACATTTTTGAGTGCGTTCTCTCTCACTTTCGCACCCAAAAATGTGAGTCCGATGTATGTATCCCATCACCCTTGATAGCACGTACCTTGGAAAGCTCGAGAGCTTGAGCGAAGAAATTGGCCGGCTCTACTTCGCCGTATCTAACCAGGTGCGGTGCGACTTCTTCCAATCGATCGCGCACTTGGTGTATATTATCGTAGGGCAAGTTAACACCGGAGATCTGTGAAACAATTCGAGCATTGTACCAACACAAATTTACACTCCACAAAAAATTTAATTAAATTAAAATTCAACAATTATATGAAAAAAAAAAAAAGAAAAAAAATACCTCAGCAAGGGCTCTCAAGATTTTCCAGTCCGGACGAGCCATTCCCGGTGGTGTTATTGCCGCCCCGGTTTGTTGAGCTCGGCCTTCCGTGTTCGCGTAGCTTCCAGTCTTTTCGGTATATGCTGCACCAGCCAAAACAACGTCGGCCATCGCCGCACCTTCGTCACCGTGGCTTCCTACGAATTGAAAAAAAAAAAAACACAATTAATATTGTTTTTCTCTTTAATTATGACCAACGAAGGCTTGAATAGCCGCATGGCTTACCAATATAAACGATAAAAGTATTCGGCAAATCTTCTTTCGTCAATTGGGAATCATCGGCGCCCAATAGGAAAAGCACTTTGGGCTGTTGTTGTTTTATTTCCTCGATGGTCGAACCGTAACCGAGATCCAACGCTCCGACCTGAGACGCATTCGTGTGTAGTACGTTCAAAGTTTTCCAGTCAGCCGGGGCCTGAAACAATGCCGGAGTATAAAATAATGTTTTTGCAATGAGGGAATAATATTTGGTAATTATGCAGTATCACGGCTCTTCCATTTTTTCCCCCCCTGAAATTGTATTTTGTCCTCAAGATAAAGAATCCGATGGGGGAGATGAGAAAATCATAATGGGGACATTTGTTTTTTAAGTTCATTCGATTTTTTTTCCATTTTACCTTTTTTTTCAGCAAGTGGACAGCTAATCCGATTTTCATGAGGAGGGTATGTTGTGTATACATATATATGTTGTATGCATGTATAAAAATTAGAGATATCGTACACTTTCCGGAGAAATAAAAATTGCGAAAAAAAATCAAATAAAGTTGAAAAAAAAAAATGTTCCAATTATTATTTTCTCACCTCCCCCATCTGATTCTTCAACTAGACGACAAAATTAACAATTTCCAAAAAAGAAAAACTCCAAAAACGGTGAAATTTGGAAAAACCTTGATCCTGCATAGTTACCTCATATTTTTATGTCAGTATTAAAAAAAAAAAAAATTGTCGTCATCTTACTTTCGCGTTTTCCCCCAGGGCCTTAGCCAGCTGTTGCGTCTCGGCCAAGATCTTGGCTCCGTCCTTTCGTCCTAATTGTTCAGCGCCAATTATCACCAACGGCTTCTTGGCGTTTTTCAGAGTCTCGCAGAACGGATGGCTGCCACTTCTGAGCTTCGAAATAATATCCGCCGATTCTCCCAAATGCTGATGATGAATGAAAAAAAAAAAATTACAATTTTTCAAAACAATATTCGTTACACAGATTGTTTAAAAAAAATTAAATGTGGAAATAAAAAAAATGCTTACTTCATACTCGTACGTTAAATCGACTTTCGGTCCGATGAGAGCGATATTTTGCTCGCCGTGCAAATGTCCCTTTCTGAGACGCGTGTTTATCAACGGTGCCTCGTACCTCGGATTGGTACCGATCAACACAACCACGTCCGCCTCTTCGATGTTCATTATTTTACTGTTGAGCAGATAACTGCTTCTGAGATCAATGCCAGCACCGTCCTTCGGAAAACTCTGCTCGGTCGCGAGTGTCTCGCCACCGAGTTTGTTCAAAAAGTCCTTCATCACGATAAGCGCCTCGGCATCGACGAGCTTTCCGGCTATGGCCGCGCATTTGTTCGACGGCACGTCGTGCAGAGATTTTGCAGCTGTTGTCGATGCAAAAATACAATTTTTTATCAATTTAATCAACGACTATCGAAGTCGTTACATGGAAAACATTATTTTCACAGTTTTTCAACGTTTAACAAATTTAAAACGATGAAATCTTGCGAATATTCGTTCACAACGGTTGTTTCATTTTTCAATCGACAATTTCAGTTGTTTTCACGAATAATTTATAATTTTTAATAATTTATTATCTCGTATAAGAATTTTTTATCGTAGTCCAAATTTTTACCAGCGACTAGAGCATCCTCCCACTCGACGGACTCCAATTTTCCGTTGATTCTCATCATTGGAGTTATGAGCCGTTGTCTTTTGAGACCGTCGTAAGCGAACCGAGCTTTGTCCGAAAGCCATTCTTCATTCACTTCCTGATGCAGAAATTTTTTTATGACAAAAATGTTGTGCATACATTTTTTTGTTTTTAATGGACGGTGCCGAACTCACTTCATTGACTCTGGGTAGTATTCTGAGGACTTCACCGGTTCGGCTGGACACGACGATATTGCTGCCAACGGCGTCGAGAACGTCGATGCTATCGGTGCGACGAGTCTCCCAAGGTCGAGCCACGAAAGCGTAAGGCTTGCTCGTGAGTGCTCCCACTGGGCACAGATCTATTATGTTGCCCGATAACTCAGACAAAAACATTTTTTCCACGTAAGTTCCGACCTGCAACGATCAAATTATCGATATATCGGTGTGAACCTGGAGTTTGCAAACGGAGACCTTCGAAATATTTGGTTATCGTTCCAACTCCGTGAAATAATTTATCAAAAGGCTGAAGGACTACGGTCGATGGCTTTTTGGCAATGTGTTTAAAACTAAATTGAAAAAAAAAATGTATACAGCAGGGATGAAAAAAAGTGTACATCATATTGTCAATAAATGTCTTTAACGACTACAACTGCTATTTATTGATCAATAAATAGTTCAATAAATTTTCTTTCATCAATTCGAAATTTTATAGTCAAAAAGATGTTTAGAAAAAATATTGGGCTCAATTGATATGAAATTATCTAAAGTTTACGAATTCAATCATGATTGGTTCTGGTAAATCTGTGATAAAAATAAATAATATATGAAAATGATAAACGTCTGCGTTTAAAAAGGGGAAAGTTGCCTGTTTTTTCGATTTTTTTTCTTTGAATTAAAATTTTTTGCATTTTTGAAAATTCTGAAAGTGTCCTTACAACATGCAACTCTCTCTCTTCAAGTTAGCCGACAAAAAATTTTAATCACAGAAAGATTTTGGCATTACACGTTCACAAGTAGTTTGTAAATAAAATTGTTGAAAACCTTGGGTGGCGCTTGCATACCTGCATGTCATTACCACGTCCCGTAGTACCGAGATCATCTATGCCGGCGACTTCGGAAGCGAATCGAATGCATCGAGTGCAATGGATACACCGGGTCATGACGGTCTTGACGAGTGGACCTATGTCCTTGTCCTCGACGGCTCGCTTACCCGAGAATTCGATGTCGGTGAAACGACTTCTGTCGCTTCCGAAAGCCATGCTCTGATCTTGGAGATCGCACTCGCCACCCTGATCGCAAATCGGACAATCCAGCGGATGATTCACCAGCAAAAATTCCATCACTCCCTCGCGCGCCTTTCGCGTCAGATCGGAATTGGTCTTGACCCGCCAGCCCTTCATGACGGGCATCGCGCAAGCTGCCACCGGCTAACAAGATACATTGTTTTACTTTTATGGTCGGTTCACACAAAAACGATACGTCGAGGCATGAGCCTGTAATCATTGTACAACATTCGTCAATAGTAAAATGATATTTCAAGTTCTTGCGTATTCAGATGTTTTGTAACCTATTGTTAATTCTTTGAGAGCTGCTTCCAAAAGTTGGTTCGACTCTGTAATTATTGTTGTCGAGGTTGAAATTACAAATTTAATAGTTTTATTTACCGAGTGCAATTTTGTATTTATTCTCAATCATTTTTTCAGCCGGAGAATGATACCAAGTGATTTTATTTACATTAGATCTTAGCTACTGCATTATGTTGTTTTTTATTTATTTTTAACGTAATAAAGAGGTTAAATAATATTTTTTGCTTGCAAAGATTAATATACCTTCAATTGTTTTTCAATCTCGACCAGACACATTCTACAGTTTCCAGCGACGGCCAGACGCTCATGATAGCAGAAGCGAGGAATTTCTACTCCGATCTTGGCAGCTGCCTGCAAAATTCACGAATCACAAATTTTTTCATTGCCGATACGAGCGACTGGAAACGTCGATAACTGGGAAACATTTTAGTGACCTGGAGAACGGTCGTGCCAGGTGGCACTTGTACGGGTTTGTCATCGATGAACAATTCTATCAAATCCGGCGGGGCCTGGGGTCGGCTGGCGGTTGTGTGAAGTCCTGCCGCTCCGAGTCTCCCAGTGGACAGGCCGGCGGCCCTCACCAGCGGAAGTCTCAACATGTTCTAAAAAATTTCGCAAAATGTCATTATCCACACTTCCTCGTCAGTCTTTATTTTTATTGTTATATAATAAACAACTGTGATTGGATTCCACAGGAAAATGGGACCGTCGTGCTAACCTAACTGCAACTGGGTCTGGGAGGGGATAAACGAAAATCTCAAAATGCTGATAAATGCCAAATACGTTGATTAAATATCAAATAATATTTACACGGATATCTCACGAATTTCTACAAAAATAAAAAAATTAACAAAACATTTACAAATTTATTTTCGAGATAAACGATTGCGTGAAAATCAATTTACCAAAACCCTTCCAAAACCGAAAACTGCAGACCCCCAACTAGATGTCGGGGTTGTCTCGCAAGACTATTTTTTTTTTTTTTTTAACTACCCGTGTGTTATCGAGACCAAATCAAAAGCTGCTGTAATTGATTTTGCGAATGAGCTAGAATTTATGCGAAAAATGCCGATCTATTTAATTATAGAAATTTATTTATCGAATAAGTCACGAGTCGCATTCCAATTGGGATAGCTCCATGAGAAATGGAAGCTTCGGTATTCGTCGATTGTTTTACTCGGCGAAAAATGAATTGTAAACGGACTGAATTGACTGTGTCGGCTAGATCGACGAATAGAATCGCAGCTACTGGAAAATCGACCAATCATATTCATCCGTTGGATCCACATTCTTGTGCTCCGAACATCATTTTTTTTTCTTTCGTTCCTTTCAAAATTCCGAGCTCAGTTGGTAACGAAAACTGTAAACAATTGTTTCCAGCCGCTATTGATGTACAGGCCGAAAAACAAGAACGTTCGACTACGTCTCAGCATTATTGAGTTAATCGTTCTCATATTTCATCGGGGACCTTAACGATGACGGAGAAAAAGAGTTTGGGTGTTTGGGAAGGTTCTGAGCTTGCGCTCGTGCCGTTCCGATTGTGAGAGAGACAAGCACATTATCTCAATTAGCATGATTCGATATTCAAATACGTAATAGGTAATGAAAAATATGTCAGTACTCGGTAACAAGAAATTATTTGCCATACACATTACCTAATGAAATATCTTCAATATGACCAAAAAACAATACTTGACAAATATTTTTATTTAATTTTAGAAAAGGACGTCCTGACCGTCAATGCAATTGTAATAATTCTTCTTCTCTTTCCTCTCCTCGCCGCCAAATTGTACGAGACAATGTACAAGATTTTATTTATACAAAATTCGTTGTGAATTCGCCTTGAAGGCGTGAAACGTTTTTGCATCGCCGGAACGACGTCAGACAGCGCCACCATCGGCGTATGCAGCGAATTCGATTCGAGTTACGTGGGTCGACCGTGCAGATATATTCCTTCTCTCTTCCGGAAAAACGAGACGACAGACTCGTTAGCTTAGATATTTCGGTGTGCGGTATTTATCAATTGATTAAAGGGTTATAATGGCGGTCGGTGACCTCAAGACTGCAAAGGGCGTCGAGGACCTGAATGCCTATCTGGCCGAGAGGAGTTATATCGAAGGGTGAGCTTACTTATCACAGGTTCGACGAATTTTTCGCCACACGTGTTCCCGAATTGTCGGCATCTTGGTACACTTCAAGTACCCCCACCCCTCCACTTGCCTCCTCATCCGTCGACTGAATTATTTTTTGCTCTGCCGGTTTCCATATTCCGACTTCCATATGTCCCCGTTATTATTATATTCCAAAATCTTTATCTTACCATTATTACCATATAACTGTGTTCATGAACATAACCATAACTTGGATGACTTTGACAGACCGCGACTTTCATTTATTTTTCAACTGCTCCGACCTTGAATTTTCGGAACTTTTAGGAGCCCCTGTGACGATCAGCTATTTTTGAACTTTTCCTTATTAACTCCAATGCTTCGTCTTCACATTTAGGTCACGCTCCTACGTACGCAGCATTTTCGGTTGTACGAAATGTTTTTCATGCAATGACGCACCGACTTGATTCGAAATTGGTCTTGACTTCTTTAACGGGTTGTTGAGAACTCGTCGGAGCTGTATATGTTTGGTAAAAAATGCAGTGGCTTAGAGGTGACCTTTCTGGGCCCAAGGAGTTATGAGAATCGGGTTAATTTTTGCAATGCGCATAGAAATTTAATTTTTTTTTTTTGTGGTTTTTATGACAGTTTTGAATCGACTGCAAAAAACTGTAGGCTTATGATTTGTTAGCATGGACCAATGTTTAAAGAGAGTACTCGGGTTTGATTCCAGTCAAACCCGACAAACAATATGACCTTTATCGAAACGTAGAAAAATAACAAATACTCATCCGATAGAATTCAATTGGAGCTTAATATTTTTTAAGGTAGTTAATATACCGTATAATGTCCGAGAAGACGTCGCATTATCGTGTGACTTGATTTCTGTTTTCTTGATAAAAAATGCAATGACTGTTTCAAGGCATAGATTCTATGATTGCCGAAACAAATTTTGGGCATACGTAAGAAGAACGTAGTTGTAACTCATCAAAGTACAAAAAAATCACAAATACTCAACGAATGGAATCCGTTACAGATACCAAGCTTCCCAAGCCGATGTGGCTGTGTTCGAGGCTTTGGGAAAAGCGCCATCGTCCGACAACCCCCATGTTCTGAGATGGTACAATCACATCAAGTCCCACGACTCGAAGTCTCTGCCCGGCGAGAAGAAAGCCCCGGCGATTTTGGGTAACAGCAAGGGAGCGGCGGCTCCGGCGCCCGCGGCGAAACCCGCAGCCGACGACGACGACGACGTCGATCTGTTCGGTTCGGACGAGGAGGAGGACGCGGAAGCTGCCAAGATCCGAGAAGAGCGACTGAAGGCCTACGCCGAAAAGAAATCGTTGAAGCCCGCCCTCATCGCCAAGTCCAGCATCGTCATCGACGTCAAGCCCTGGGACGACGAAACGGACATGAAGGCAATAGAGACTTCGGTCAGATCCATCGTCATGGATGGTCTCATTTGGGGCGCTTGTACGTTTATTTTCTCATATTGGTGATTTTCATTTGTTGCGTAATTTTTTTATTTTTTTTTATTTTATCGACGGTTTGAAAAAATATTGACGTTTAGAGTCTCATTCGTTAATCGACTTGTGCGAAGCTTCTTGATTGTGTAATCCAAGCAAATGATTTTTTTTATCTTGGTCTTTTCCAGCAAAATTGGTACCCGTTGGTTACGGCATCCACAAGCTTCAAATAATGTGCGTGGTCGAGGACGACAAAGTATCGGTAGATTTACTCACCGAGAAGATTCAAGACTTCGAGGATCTCGTGCAGTCCGTTGATATCGCAGCTTTCAACAAAATTTAAATAAGCCCCTCGTCTTTTCCTATGAAATTAATAAATATTAATTGTTTGTAATTACACGTGTTTTTTATTAACGCGTCCCAGAAAAAAAAATCCTTATAACGAGATTTGTGGGTTTTAATTTCAGAAGAAAAACAATTGTCATATGAAAAACGACTTCCCAATTTATTTCGAGAAGTCAACGATATTAAAAAAAAAAACTTCACGTTTTTATCAACACATTAGAAGATCGAACAAAAACGTTTACAATTATCATACTACAAGGACATTTCCAATATTCGGAAAATTAATTTTATTTATTTCCTAAAAATATAACTCGTAGTTGTATTGTATAACTACTGAAAAATAATTACCATTGGTTCGTCGAATATCTTGATATTTGACGAACTGTTATTACTGTTCAGACAAATCATATTTGATACCGACAGACGACGAAGATTGTTATTTTTCGGACGAAGCAAATTAAGCGTTAATAGCTCTGTTCATTCGTCGCGTGAACGCGTAATGCTTTATTTCCGGTCTTCAAGAAAATCGAATACGTCGATACGTATACCGATGAATCTCCAGCTCGGATTTTACATGTGCGATTGTCGGATTGTAATTGTCCGTAATTACATATGTAATTATCGGAAGACTTTTATAGATTCCCCACTTGAAACAACCGTCTCGACATCGTGACTTCTCGGTATATAAGACCACTGTCTGGACCATAAAGACCACTTCGAGCCATCTTCGGATCGTGTGTGACCTATCATAGTCGGAGACCGTGATAATTGAAAGAAAAAAAAAACCCCCCCGCAATTTTCTACTCTTCAATAATAACAGAACGAAAAAAAAATGGCAGTGAACAATGAAAAATTCATATTTGTCGGTGTCTGCTTGCTGGTTTTATATGCACAAGGTAAATTCCAGATTAAAAAATTATATACTTATTTTTTATCAATCAAGCAATTTTTTTTCTCATTGAGTCACGATATGATTTCATTAATATCGCTTTTATGCAAGAAAAGTTGTCTCATTTCCTTCATTTTTAAATCAATCCGATAGACTTTGAAGCTCGATCGAGCAATCTCATTGTCAATAAATAATTCATTTATTTTTCATCGATGTAGTAGCACCTTCATAAAATAACTTTGCAAAATTTTATCTCGGTACATCGTGACACGGTTTACCTGAAAATTTATTTCAAAGTCCAGGAAACAATGTCACAGAGTGTTTCGCAACAATGTCTGGACTGCATCTGCGAAGCGGCATCAGGATGTGACGATTTGACCGGTTGCATTGGTGACGTGTGTGGTCCTTACCGTATAACCCAGGTCTACTGGTGCGACAGTGGCAAGCCGGGCCTCGAAAATAATCCGAACGATGCCCACGAAGGTAAACAAGCTTCTATTTCTTTCAATAGTTACTCGTTATAATTCTTTCACGATTTTAATATCTCAATATTTCATATTCGCAGCATTTCAAAAATGCGTGGGCGATCGGGCCTGCGCGACACGAGCGATTCAGGGATACATGAACCGATACGCTCGCGTAAGATTTAGAACAGTTATTGCTATTTCACACTGTATCAATGTTTTTTATACATCAGTACAATTTTTAAATGCCAGATTACAATTTTTTTATGCAATATTGCAATTTTTAATGGACCACTACAATTTTTTATACAATATTACAATTTTTGTAAGCAATACTATAATTTTTTATACAATATTACAATTTTTTTAAGCAATACTACAATTTTTTATGCAATATTACAATTTTTTGAAGAAATACTCCAATTTTTTTATGCACTATTAAAATTTTTTATGGAACATTACAATTTTTTATGCAATATTAAAATTTCTTAATGCAATACTACAATTTTTTAATGGAATATCACAGTTTTTCTATGCAATAACAGAATTCACTTTTTATTTGATAGGACTGCAACGGCGATGGTGCGGTAGATTGTGACGATTACGCCCTTATTCATCGACTCGGTGGTGTCGGATGCAACGGCACTGCTGTTCCAGAATTTCAAAACGCTTACGAGAATTGCATTCGTCCGGGCGCAAGCGCACAGAGAAGCGGAGGGATGATGCAGCCGGGCGCAAGCCCACAGGCAGGCGGAGGGATGCCGTACGGCGGAAGCGCACAGACGGGCGGAGGGATGCCGTACGGCGGAAGCGCACAGACGGAAGGAGGGATGCAGTACGGCGCAAGCGCACAGGGGGGCGGAGGGATGCCGTACGGCGGAAGCCCGCAACCAAACGCATGGCCACAACCGGCCCAAGGCCCGAGGAATTCTTGCAACAAATAAAATCTATTTTGTGAAATATTCGAATATTCATTTGATTCTCCACGTTTAACGTTTCAATTTATGCAATAAAATTTGATCGAATTGATTATTATTGTTGTTTGCATACTTATACTTAATCAGAAATCCAAAAATATGTATAGTTATATTGTAAATTTTGTTGTTGAATAAAGAACCCATAAGTTTTAATTTGACTCGACATTTTAACTCGACCCTTGACCCAATGTCTTAACAAATTGTTGTTTTGTCATAAGGGGAGCTTTGTGAAACAAATAATTCAGTAAAATAATGAGATTACATGATAATCAATTTTGTTTTTGTGAATTCAATAAAAAATGAATCTTTGTCAGGTTGAATTGATTTTTGTATTTAAAAAAAAAAAAAAAAGAGTGAAATATATGAATAATTTCGACTGGAAACTCGTCATTGTCGTTCAATTGGATTGAAGATGACGAATCACGTGGCGTGAATAGCAGGAGCAATCTCATAAAAAAGATGCTAAAGTAGTATTTCCGGAATTACTATCTGAACTCTTTTTTTCTATTTTTTTATTTTTTTATTTTTAAATCAAGTAAGAATTACATACGTCCTAAAAAATTCAAATTTTCTAAAACTGTTTTTGTCAAAGTATCGAACGATAATATTAATGCGCTTTAACTGTCTGTACCCTTATGCAACGAGGATGTGCGATTTTGATCTCACAAGTTTCTGGAATAATCAACAATTAACGGAATTACCGATGATTTTACGACATCGCAACAATGATTTTAAATACAAACAGCGTTTCGTTATTTTTTTTTCTAGTCACAATTTATGTCCTTCGGTGCGTTTGGATTTTCCGCGGACGTGTATGACGTTCACATTTTCTAGGATTTCGTCGATGCAATTATATTCGTTCGAACCATTTTCGTTAACAAAATAGTTCCCACCGATTACCAATCATTTTAGCAACTCGTCAACTTTTTATTAAATTTATTAGATAAATGGAAACAAATTGATTAAACTATATTAACAGCATGAATGGATAACAGGATGCACTTTTCTTCATTCAAATATGCACGTTTATCAAGATAAAATGACAAATCCATAAATCTGGGGTTGTTTTCGAATTTTCAAACATTCGGTATAGCGTCAGGAATTTAATGAGTCATGTAATGTTATCCGACGAATAACCCCTGGCTCGAGGTGACCCGGCCTACATTTTTTTGAACAGCGTTCCCGAGAGGATGCAGTATCGAGAAAGTGGTCGATGCGGACGATAAAAAAAAAAGTTAATCGCACATCTTACCTGTGTCCCGTGTGCCAACAAGAAAAAAAGAAAAATAAGATTTATCCGAAAAAAGGATAAAAAATAATAATCAGAATTTGCCCATCTCCAGTTACAAACGAATGTCCTTCTTCATTGTTAAAAAAAAAGTGTTATCCCGAAACCAACATTCAGGATGCATCTTGAAGTTCGAAAAATATCTCGATGTTTATGTTTCTACTCAACTCGTTGACTTTTTTTTTCATACCGTTGTTAAAAAGAAAAAAAAAGTATCCGTGGGCGTCTTAGACTTTTCCAAAAATTGATAATAACAATTGTATTGTTTGTTCAAAGTTTAATGAAAATTGAATAAATAATTGCAACAATATATTATCAATAAGAGGGAAGACTTTTGAGAATAGCGAAATATATTCGAGTGGAAATTATTTTTTGGCAAAATATTTCGATTTGATAAACTAAAGACCATAAATAAATTTCTTGTTTCGTCTTTCGAACTTTGTTTTTTTTTTTTTGTTTTCCTCTTCCCATTCTTTATTTGTGAAGAATTCCGGCGAGCTGAGTGTAATCGCCAAAGCGCGATCTTGGATTCCCCACTTGGGATGACGTCTCGAAGTTGACGCATATCGGTATATAAGACGAGGTTCCGACGAACCGGTGACCAGTGTGTGATCGAGACTACGAGACGAAGCTTTCGTGACAATTGTGATTACTTCACACAAGTAACGAGAACGAAAAAAAAAAATTAAAAAATGGAAGTGAACAGTGTAAAATTTGTTTTTGTCGCTGTCTGCTTGCTGGCTTGTTATGTCAATGGTAAGTATTATTTCTTAAAAAAAAAATAATAATAAGAAAGAACAAAAGCAGCAACGGTAAAATAAATTTGAAAAAAGCTTTCATTGACCATTGCATTGAATCGTTAGACCGACTAATTATCACCGGACAATTATTATTCCGAGTAATCATCGATGCATTGCAAGATTTTGCGATATTGTTATATTAATTCGCGGCTGTTTGACCGTACGTGTAGATTTCAAGGCCAGATAGAAAAAAATAATTATCCGGAGGATGTTCTTTTTTGTTCATCGCGTGTCTCCGTGATTTTCAGTTGTGAAACATTTATTACCATTGTTTGTGGTAAATTTCTGCGTGTAGAAGAACAATCGGGGTTGCAATGAGCGGGAGAGAGAGCGAGAGAGAAAGAGAGGATAGTAGTGAAATAGTGATGATGGCTTTTGACGAGTTATCGGTTCAACGGTCACGAGAATTATCGCTCGCAAACTTGTGTTATTAGGTCATGAAAATAAAAAGAATAAAAATTTTAATTTTTTCACAACGTAACCCTTAATCTCGGATTATTATGTAAGATTTATATATATATGGGGCAGGACAAGCCGAATCACCAAAATGAAACCCTTCTATCCCTTGATGTGGAGAATGTTTTTTTTTTATTATCTTTTGGATTTTACAACCTCACAAATTTTTTTCAAAGATTTGTTAGACCCCCCTCCCCTGTCTCCTTTTTTTAATGAATGACAACTGCTATTTTCTTCCTTTTTAGTTGGATGAAATGTTTTTCCCAAATACTTAATGAAAATGGAGGAACTTTTTTTCATAAAATTTGAGTGGGCATCGAGTTCGTAATATTTTCATTTTTTTTTTCAACTTCGAAAAAAATTGAGTTTTTCCGAAATTTCATTACATAATAATGGTGTCCTATCAAAGAAAAAAGTAAAATGAAATATATTTTGCAGAAAATCGATATTTTGATTATTTTCGATAGAAAATCGATTTCTCTATTTTGTATGATTTTTTGATTATTTTTTTTATAAAAATAGATTGTTAATCAAAGTTAATTATTTTAACTAAGCAATGGCAAAAGCATTTGGAGCTCATTCCGATCTAATACGAAAAAAAATGTTCCTCAAGAAAGTGTAGCTAAATTGGTACAATTCGAATCTATCTCGGTCTATAATTACGAATTATTACCCCGAAGCAATATAAAATTAACCAATTTCATACTTCCATCTATCATCACTGTGAACAGTTGAACAATTGAATTACACATAATCATGATTGAGTAACATCACAAAATAAAAGAAATATGAAAAATTCATTGAAAATCTTGAAACGAACGATAATTCAACGAATGATTTTTTTTCAACTTCTATTCTTTAAAAATAAATCAGTTATGACGAAACGTATATCATTATACTGAGCCCTTTTCCGGCCCATGACATTGACGAGATTCTCAAGACAATGTGCATATGAATTTCCAAACCATCAACGAATAAACCGTTATGGGGATTGAAAAATGGTTATTTGCAGGCATCGAAGTCTCCGACAGTCGAGTCACTGTTATAAGTAGAATAATATTTGTCGAATCGCTTGTTATTTTGTTATTTCGAAAGATGGTTCCCAAAGTTGACTTACAGGGGGCTGAGGATTCGGTCGTTTCACGACTTTTCATCACCGATTATTCGAAACAATGTAGGCGCATGCGTGTGCGTAGGTGTATCCAGCGATTTGCCATTAAGATAACCCACGCGAAACGGATCTTCGAAACCCGTTTCGATGTAGGCACAATGATGCGCACGAGACGGTGAGATGTCATTCATACGAACGTCCTTGAAAACCTGAGCAATATTAAATCCTTGAACTTTCTATGTACTCTTCGCGCCCGACGCTACTCATCGCTATATCAATTGCCGAACGTCGACCCTGAATGTCCAACAGTTTGCAACATTTTTCAAAACTCTTGACGTGAAATTCAGAAAAAAAAATTATAAGATGTTAGTCGATTTCTTTACAAATTATTGCACCATACTTTGAGAGAAAGAATCTATTTTCATTGTTTGAAATAATTTTGGCGTTAATAAATGTCTCGATCTTCGTAAATAATGAGAATTAATTTATTAGAAACGAAAAAAATTGCGAATTCGAATTCGATATATCGAATTTCATAAAACTATGTTGTTACACTCACTTGTTCTGTATCAAAATGACGCATCTTCAATAAGACGCCATAATTCAGCACAAGTGCGAAACAGCTGCAAAACGAAAACTTAAATTTCTCGGAAATGACTAAAGGTTATCAAACGACCAATAGCTCGGACATTTCTTGCCACAATTCTGCGTAGCCTGACGTTGATTTCGTACAGATCGTTCGAGCCCTTTCGAAGAAATGATCAATCGCGTTTTCGAAGTGGTGCGCGGAACGTGCGCGCCATTGCTTCAAAGTATATGAATTGAAAATGACGTTTCCCATGACATTATTTATATTCAAAGATCTTGCGTAGCCGATTAGATACTTGTACTAGATACCAATGCGTATAGAAAAAAAAAAATATCTACATTATCATTATCCACGTGTGCCTGTGTACATGTGTAGCACGGATGAGGTTATGTAGCTACGTCGAGGTGACGTGCGACCATCAAGGTCACGAAACAATACTCGAAAACGTGGGCGTTGGGACTTTCGCGTTCGTGACACATAATTTGCTCCGTGTGCGAGACTCAAGCTCCACGACGTTCGATTTCAAGGCTTCGTCTTCCCCGGAGGAAGGTTGAATTAAAATGTGAAACACCCCACGGTTCGTCGTTCTCAAAACGATCGAACGCGAGGTAGATCCGGGAAACCGGATCTACCACGCGATATAACACCCGAAGCTATTTTCGAACGCTTCGTTCCCCGAGATTCCGAGGGCACCAAAATGCAAGTTCAAGGAAATCCGGTTTTGCCATATTCGAGATATTTTTTCTCTATTAAAAAACTCGTTTAGCCCCCATAAGTTATTGCACCGGTAAAATTTCCACAAAGATGGTTCTTTTGACAATGCAAATTCAAATGGAATCATCCAACTTGTTTCTGTTTATCTAAAATCCTATTTTTAATTTTTTTTCCAGCCGGGAATTTTTTTCAATTCAAATTTTTTTTTTTTTAAATTCATTGGAATAAGAAAAAACTTTGTTTCTTGTTATCAAATGATGCTCATATGTAAACTTTCGGTAAATTTAGTGAGAACATAATTTTACAAACTGAGGAAATATTTTTATAGAATATTAATTTTTTAAAAGAAGTGTTTCAAACTATTTTTCGTTGAATTTTCTAATAGCTAAGTTTAGTTTTCGTGCTCCAAAAATATGAGCTAACAGTTTGAAGTAAAATTATGTAAATTAAAAAAAATCAATCGATTGCCATTCGTTGATTGTTTATAATTTTCAACAACGCCCACACGTATCCACTGACTGCCCTATAAATTGCGTCTCATTGTAACCCGTATCCTGCGATTCTAAGCACGATCACTGATTCACAACATTACCAATACAGCACTACTATACAGTCATTCACAAGTTCGGCACGCGTTGCATTTGAATCATGTCGGACTATACACAACAAAGCATTGAGATCCTAACGTGACTTGATGTGCGCCAATCTGGTGAAACACTGGTCCTCTTATATGTCTTCTTACCACTATGGGTGGTGAATTATACGACATTAATGTAACGAATTGCTCAGACGTGGAGACACGATTGAAGAAAAAAAAAAAATACAAACACACGACACATGAATTATTCATACACTGACTGATATTATAGGCTCCGTAGCTGATTGAATTGTTGCTAGTTGCCATTTCGATGACAAAGTTGGAAAAATTTAAGCCCAATAAAATTTACTACTCACGATTCCGAGTAAGCAAATGGTAACTTTCAACTTGCAACTTGTTAACTCTCTTGATTTTACAGACGATTATGGACTGTTTGGTATTTGGGTAGCTTTTAGATTCGTCCAACTTTGTCATCGAAATTGCAACGAGGAACAATTCAGGCAGGCTCGAAGTCTATAATATCATCAAGTGTATCAATAATTCATGTGTCGTGTTTTTTTTGGAGTTTGAGAACACTTCAAAATAGCTGCAGTTTGAATCATGAAGGAAATTATAGTAAAAATAATTTCTACAATTATTTACTCATGAAATAAATAATATAATATAATGGACCTCGTAATATTAATATGTATATTCACATTAGTATAAAGGAAATATGTACATGCAATATAAACATCGACCTCACAAGAAAAATTATTTATTTCCACAGCCCAGCAATCCGCAACCGATCCTAAATCATTTCCGAAGCAAAATATATCGCAAAAATGTTTCGGATGCATCTGCGAAGCTGCATCGGGATGCAACACGACGGCAAGTTGCAACGGCGAGGTATGCGGTCCTTTCCGCATAACTTGGGGCTACTGGTCGGACGGTGGTGAGCCCACCCTCAACAACGAACCCAGCAAAGCCCCCGGAGGTAAAAAAAAAAAAACAACATAATTTTACATACTCGTTGACTCGCTGACCATGATCATCGTAGATTTCGTACGACTCGCGGATCTTCGTTCTAATATTTTTTTTCACTTTCGCAGCATTCGAAAGATGCGTCAACGATCCGTTCTGCGCTTCCCTAGCTGTTCAAGGTTACATGAACCGTTTCGCACAGGTATGTACAATTTCGATGATTATCGAAGTCGATCAGTCGAATCACGTTCAAAAAATTCATTAATGCTTATCGTCAGATTTCAAATATTCATAATTCCAAAACGCACGAATCATGAAATTCCAATATTTTTTGGAATTACAAAAGATTTCGCGAAATTCAACATTTCCAGACTTGAGCTCTTGGTTTAGGGGTAGGGGTCGAAAATCAGATTCATCAGTGAACGGAACGACCAAAATGCTACGAACGCCAATGTTTGGAACGTACAGAAATTTTGAATTTTGAATTTTGTTTTCGTTTTTTCTTTCAGGATTGCAACGGTGATACCGTGATAAATTGCGATGATTATGTTCGCATTCACCGAATGGGTGGTTACGGATGCGGCGGATACATCGATGCTGAATATGAGAATCGTTACAAGAACTGCGTTGCGACCTTCGGCATGTGAAGTCTCGTTCTTGAAAAAAATCGAGATTCTTGACGTCTTTTCGTAGGTTCTCAGATCCTGACGAATCGCCATTTTCAACAGGGATCGATCAAACGCGGGGCTTCTTTCACGACGCTCAATGAAAAATCGTAATTTAATCCACGGTCGTCAATATGATCATAACTTCAAAATAAAATGAATAGTCGATTCATTACATTCGGACTAAATGTTACTTTATCTATATCTCAACTCATCAAATTATCCACGACTTTCTCACGAATTGTCTAAAAGACAATTATTATCATTTTTACAATACTTATAGTTTATAGATATTAAAATATATATATATCTACATCATCTTGATACATTTTTTGCGTTAATCGAGCAAATATCGTATTCAATAAAGCATCTCCTTTAAAATAAAATGAAAATTGAAAAAAATAACATATTTTCTTTCTGGTTGTAAGCAATATTGACAAAAACACATTTGAGAATTCTATGTAATAATGCAATTCAAAAAGCTAATCTTCCAGCAGGAGTGAGCAATATTTTATCCACCAATTCCGCTCGTGATTTGAATTTTTCAACATCTTTTTCCGTGGACAATCGGCCCTCGGCATTTTTAACGAGAAAATGATTGACGAACAATCTCAGTCCCTCTCGGAATGCTTTGAGCTGAGGGGACAGAGATATACGCTCGAATACCTGAACGCAAGCCTCCGCGCTCTCGTGAAGCAATATTCCCAGGATCGTCTGCCTGATGAGCCTCATCGTTGGTTTGTCCAATTCTCCGAACTCAACGACCTGACGAACAAATTGATTGTCAAACAAACCAAAAAAAAAAAAAAAAAATTCTTCGGATATAAATAATTTTATCGAGTGACACGAAATTATTTACCTTCAACACGGACAGAGGAAGGCCTTTCTCGACGAACAGATGCGTCAAAAATTTGGCAAGATTGGTCAATTGTTTGTCGTTGTAATTATCGAGAGTTTTCAATTTGTCCCAAATCGAATACTGCAGAGTCATCTGATTTATAAAAAAAAAAAACGTAAATATTTTATTTATTTGATAGGAAAGGAAAATTTGGAGACTTTTTGTTATTCATTGTCAATCATACCTGATTCTTTCGATCGTAGTCGCAAAATTTTTGTGCCAGAACGGCGTAATAAGGATTGAACTTTTTCTCCTGAAGACAGCAATCCAAAATTACGTAGATGACTTCTCGAGCCTGTTGGTCTTTCAAACCCAAATGATGAAGTTTTTCAAACGCATCCATGTAGTCCTCGGCGGTCATGAGGATACAGAAAATGTTTCGTCTTGTGTCCGTGTTCATGCGCTGTTTGCGAGCGAGGTCCAATATTTTTTGACTGAATAACGGTTTTGTTACGGCGTCGGTGGATTTGAGGGGTTTGGTGAGATCGTTGTTACCGGTCCACGCTGAACCAACGACCCACCATTTTCCTCTCTCGTTCACTGTCGTCAAAAAAATCGCAGAGAATCACACAAAAATTAATACCCATTTTTTTCATACGATTTAATATAAAAAAAAATTCTTTTGAGATTTCAAATGCGTCGTTAGTTACCTTGTAACAAATCCTCGAGGGAGATGTTGAACTGCGTGACAGCATTGCCTTTTCGCAAAAATGTTTTCATTATTTTTTTCAAATGTTCCACGTGGCTGGGATCGTACTGTGGAATTTTACTCATATTGTTGTTCTTAATGGCCATCAGAACGTCCAGCATAAAGTTGATTCTCGTGCTGAAACATTTTTATTTTGTGGAAACGAAGCCCCATGCGTGTGTATAGTCGAATTTATAAATCGTGACTCACTTTTTCGACGTCGATGACGAAGCTTTTTGCTGCAGGCTCAGAATCAGCTCCTTCAACGCAACAGGATCGTCTTTTCTCAATAAAAAACCTACGGTCTTTAATACGAGCAGAATGAGTTCAATTTCTTTTTCTGTGAATTTTTCTGTTAAATTTTGCAGAATCTGGTAGAGAAGCTGAGACCCGTAGACCTGTTTCGACACAAAAATTAACAATATTCCGTTAAATCAACGACGAATCGATTCCTCGATGATATCGTTGAAATTTCACTTCGTTTAATTCGATTTTGTGAAAACACGTGATCACGTCGTGGAATCGTTTTACCTTGAAATTATAGAGATGTGAGATCATGAGAATTAAATTGTCGAGTTCTTTGTTTTCAACTTCTTGGAACGACTTCAACATCTCATCGAGCTTTCTCACGAGGGTGAGCAAAAAGTGTGCACCAACTTCGGTGCCTACATTCGCGTGGAGTATGGCTATGAGCATCATGTGTTCGGCCACGAGCCTGTCCGGAGTAATCACAGGTGATACGATCGATTCCATCATCAGTTTCGATAACATTTCGTTCATGTCGTTTCTACTATTTGCCATGTACAATTCCTCGACCTATCGACATATATTAAGCCTGAACTATGAATATAATATATAAAAATAAAATATGAAATAAAAATATAAAATATTTAAAAAATATGCGATAAAAATATAAAATTTTTGAAAAATATTAAATACAAATATAAAATATTTGAATAATTAGTTTTTCCTTCCTTCAATTGATGGTAATAAACATAACGAGCGTACCTGTGCAGCGATCGTGTGCATATTATGCTCGGCCAGTCTATTCAGATATCCTTTGAGTTGTTTTCTCAAACGTAACAATTTTTCACTCATAGCCGTATGACTCTCCAATTGTTTGAGACGCGCTCCGGGCGGTACATATTTGCTTTCATCGTTGGTAATGACATTGCCATCTTTATCGCGTTTTCTACCGTAAATATCTTCCCACGTACCATCAGCATTACGTGATTTAGTTTTATCTTGCTCCGATTCGGACAAACGATCTTCGTTCTCATTTGCTTCGTCGAGTTCGGATCCAGCTTCCTCGTCTCCCATGGAATCAGAGCCTTCGTCGTCGTTGCTATCCTCAGGATTCGAGAAATCGTCCTCGTCCATATCATCCTCGTCGTCCGTGTCTTCTCTGGACTCTTCCACGTGGTTCGTCTTGTTGCCACGCGATGATTTTGAGCTACGATCGTTCTTTGCTCTCTTCTTTGCAGGATGACCGGATTCTCCGTCGCTGCTTGATTCTTCTTGCGAAGATTCGTCGTTGTCCAAATCTATTTCGTCGAGGCTTTCGTTATGATCGGAAACGGAATTCGCTTCGTTTAATCCTGTCGCCATAGCGAAATCCTGGTCGAAATCGGAATCCACTTCGCCTCCTAACAATTGCTTTTCCGTCTCAACGGCAACTTTCCTGTTCTCGTCGTTACAAAAATCCAAAAGATCTGGATCGTGGCGTTAAGGTCAATTGAAATTTTTTTTATTTTCTGGCCGTTATTACGAAACTGTATTGAAAATTAAAAAAAAAAAAAAAAAAATGCTGCAAAAGTAAAGTAGTTTCAGATAGATTTAATGAGATATCTTTGACATTGCAAATAATATGCTTGTAATATTGTATTGATACAATTTCACATGTATTTTTGCTCGTTACTAGAGATGGTTTCTTTTGATAGAAATATAAATATTGATTTATCATTATCGAAATATAAATATTGATTTATCATATAGAATTTTCTTTCAAATGTTTTCAACTTATAATCGTACGGATGGAAAAATAAAACCATGTAAATTTTTGAAAGGATACAGTCCAGACCATCGTCGGCGAATGATTTAGGTGTCGATTTGCTCTTGCGCTTATTCAATTTCAACTGTTTTTCCAATTGTTTGATAACTCTGTCCTCCTCTTGGTTGGCTTCTTTCAACTGACTCTTTCGTCTCCTCTCCATATCCTTAGCCAGCTTTGCTTCTTTCTTCTTTTCTCTATCCTGTTTCTTCTGTAACTCATCCTTCTTCGGTTGTTGGCTGTTCAAATTTGCACTTTTCGGAGTAGCCTTCCCACCGTCCATCGACCGTTCGGGATTCAAAACAAATTTTCCTGGCACTTTCTTTTTTTGCTCATAATACAACGCTCTGCTAACTTTTTTTTGTTTACGTTTGTCTTTGCGAATTTCTTTTCGTGTCTTTTGCACGGGTTTCTTTTGTTTTGAATTTTTTCGTTTAACCTTCATGTTGACAATGGGGTTTTAATCTTCAACGATTCATCAAGATCAATGAGAGATGATAATTTTTAACGATTGATGACTGGGCTATATAATTTACGTTATCGATATATCGAATGATATTTCGATCGCGAAGAACTTTTAACACTGCGATTCTAACCTCAAAATTACGCATCAAGCCGCGACCACGTGGAGGAGTGAAGATGAGAGATATAGAACACATACCAAGAATCAGCTGTTCGAAGATGCATTTAAGGGGTTGGACCACATCGCCGTGTGCGAAAGAGATGGCGCTATCGGCGCTCGCTGCGGAGCGAGAGAGAACGAGAGAGTATGTAGTCTATCACCTTAACATACGATTCCCACTGTAGCAAATTTACACCGACAACCGACAGCGACCACTCGAGTCAATCGTAACTCTATTCTCTTTTCCTCTTGGTTCCCACACCTGTAGCTAGTTGTGCCGCTTTAGCAAAATTCAAACACACATCTAAAAAATGATATCAAACGATACTTTATGATCACATATATGTAGTTTTGTGTAAATATGTATCTAAAGTCGTGAAAAATACTCGTCGATCGAGTTCGAATAGTTGTTGTGAACAATTGAAAATCGTTTGTCGACAATCGTAGCTTGACATAATCGTTCCCAAACGTTTCGGAACAATATACGGCAAGCCGAAGCACTCGCATTTCTCCCTGGCAAAGTAAGTGTTCAAAACTGTCGAGAAATTCTTATTTATAATGATTAAAAAACAATGATTTTATTGTCTTTGAACGTTTTTGACGATCAAATAAAAAAAAAAACGCTTTAATCCTTCGATATTTTTCGACGTGTCAAGGACGTTAACACACAATTTGTTTGTTTCGGTCGCCTGGCCAGGCGAGCTCCAAAACTCGTTAAAATACAATGTATTGTTCTTCTACTCGCAAGAACAGCGATGGCATAGTGGCTAACGTGCTCGGCTCGTGATCGTTGGGTCCTGGGTTCGATTCCCCGTGTTGACACCAATGTGGAAAAAAAAAATCTTGTCTTTATTTGCTGTGTGCTCTTGGTGGTACGAAAACTCATCGTTACTACACAAAAATTGTGTAGGCAAAACGACACATTGACCATTCCATAACTTATTATTAAAGTGATGTTATTTACGTTGGCTTTCTTCTCTCTCGCTCCGCAACGAGCGCCAATAGCGCTATCTCCCTCGCACTCATGGCGCAGATAGCACGATCGAAATATGGAGCACACCGCCGTCATCAATCGCCTTGAGGGTTTTTTTCGGATTTGATTCCTGACCCCACTTGCGCCGTGGAACGGAGCCGAAAAATTAATAACAACAATAATACGTATAACAATAACAACGTACAATGAAGATGGAGATAGATAAATATTTGGTTTGTTATGGTTGTAAGAACAGGTGGAAGAGAATGGAAAAAGGGGAATCTTCGTATGTTTTGCGACACCAAAAAAAGCCTCATGAGTTAATTACGTTATTTCTCCTCGCATGATATCTCAGGCCCGGTATGAAGATTGCAAGCAATCTTTCTGACGAATCCGTAGAGTCACGTGGGACGTTGATCCGAACTGTATCCAAACCATCGTCGTTATTGTAGTCCTGGACAAAAGGTAAACGGCTGTGATAATTCGGTTCGAGAGTCCAAAAATCATTGTCTCGTTGTCTCAATCGATTTCCTCAACGATGTACCATTCTTATTGCAGCAGACTTGAAAGGAAGTCGAATTGGACAAACTTTTCGAGAGACACAATCCTAATGACCGACCAAATACAAATTTGCTCACAGGAAGACCAACCGAGAAGTTATTAATTTTTCATCGAATTTAATTATTAATTTCGAAAAACAAATATTATTCTTATTTCAAATTAAACAATTAAATCACTAATCCAATTTATCACGAAATAACGATCACGATTTTTTTTTAGCTAAACGTTTGAAAATGGGCGATGAGATGATCAGAACTTCCATGATGGAGAATTTTCTCAAAATCACGCTGGATCGTCTTTCGAGAACTTTGGAGTGTGATCTCGAAACTGTGAACAAATTGAAACCGATCGAATCATCGGATTTCAAATCGAAAAACCCGGAAGAAGACGTCACAATCGTGTGCAACGGATACCAAATGATCATGAGAGAATTTGTCTACGTAGACGTTGGAATGGTCAAGTGGCTTCCGAACGATTTTTTTCCGGAAATCACACC